>NIVC01002345.1:0-181919 GCA_002269645.1 Macrostomum lignano
GGCAGGTCAGCTGACACAGGGAAAGCGGGAGCTGCGGCGAGGCAGGTCAGCTGACACAGGGAAAGCGGGAGCTGCGGCGAGGCAGGTCAGCTGGACACAGGGAAAGCGGGAGCTGCGGCGAGGCAGGTCAGCTGGACACAGGGAAAGCGGGAGCTGCGGCGAGGCATGTCAGCTGGACACAGAAAGTGGGAGCTGCGGCGAGGCAGGTCAGCTGGACACAGGGTAAGTGGGAGCTGCGGCGAGGTCCACTTATAGCCGTCTGCATCGCGCCAGAGCCAGCCGCATGACGTAGTCGATCAGGAGAACGAATAGAAACGGTGATAGGGTGTCACCTTGCAGGACCCCGGAGGTGGGTGGCAAATTCAGATGTAGGGCCGTGTTCAATCTGGACAAAAGCCTTGGACGAGTTGTAGAGGTCCATGATCGCCTGTACCAGCAGCTGAGGAACTCCATACTGCTGGAGGAGCCAGGCAATGGCCGCCCGGCTGACGGAGTCAAAAGCTTTGAAGAAATCTACAAAAACAATTGACACCGCCTTTTGGCGAGTCTCGCAGGTGTCAGTCCGTCAGGTGTCCGTCAGGCACCGGATCGCAGCGACTTGTTCTGCTGTTGACCGTCCAGGTCGAAAGCCACTCTGGATGTTGAGAAGCCTCTGGTTGATGATGGGTTGAATGCAATTTCGAAGGATGGTGTTGAGGATTTTGGCCAGAGTGCACTCTTGGGCTTTGCCACGCAAGTTGTCGAGGCCGCTAGAGTTGCTCTTCTTGGGATGGCCACAATCTTAGAAGTTCTCCATCGCTCTGGGCACTAGCAGTTGAGTTCCCGCCCAGGCAGCAGGAGCGGTTAAGGATTCCAGTGATGACAGGCAGCAGCTCGGCGTCTTCAGGACACGCGGTGGGATGTCATCGGTTCCCGCTGCTGCATCAGCCCGCATGGATCTTAGGGCCTTGGAGACTTCATCTATGGAGATCGGAGCGCAATATTAATTGAAGTCGGATGGGCAGGCAGGTGGAGAGTCAGCGAGCGGGCGAAGAGTAGCGCTGGGAGCTGGGGCATTGAGCACAAAATGGAAGTGGCCCGCAATCAGCTGTAGGCGGTGCTCGATGGAGTGGGCGTTGCAATGATAGCATTCGGCGTGGCTCGCCGTCCTGTGAGGCGGTTGATGGTGCGCCAGGCCACAGCATGGCGCAGTTGTCAGTGGCAGCCTTGATCTCCGTCACAGCTTCTTGGGTGGACAGCTCAGCAGCTTGGATGTGGGCAGCTTGCAGTGCCTCTCGCGCGGTGGAGGCAGCAATGCTGGCGTGCCATGTCGGGCAACTGCGGCTTGCATGTCTTGCCGGGCTCTGATGACATCCAGGTGAGAGTCCCAGTGTGCACCCGATTACCGCGGTTGCCCCCTGGGGAGCACTGCTGCCGCAGAAGCGACTGCTGCGGAAAAGATGTCGTAGCTGCTGTCAAGGCGGAGCCCCGAGTCTTTGAGCTGTCGCAGGAAGTTCGATCTGATTTCAGTTTTTGAGTGCACCCAGTAGGGCAGGGGACTGGTCGGCTTCCTGAAGCGGTGCCAGTGAAGGTCCAGTCTGCAGCACAGGAGATCGGAGTGTGGTCGGATGGGATGCATTTCAGGGTGATGTTACGAATGGCCGGAGACACGAGCTCTCTGCGACATTGGGCAGAGAATCCGAGGCGGGTGTTGCCGTTTGGGCCATGGAAAGTTGGTAGAACACTGAGGCATTGGCGAAGGCAGCCATTTGCCGCCATCAGGTCGCGAGAATGAATGAAGTCACAGAGGAAACTTGTGTTGGCATTAGCTGAGCCGCAACGATTTTTCACCAGTCGGCCGTCAACTGCCGGATCGGGGAGCATTGAAGTCGCTGGTGACAACGATGAGGTCCCGAGAGGCCAGCTGGTCAAGAAGGGCGATAAACTTTTACATATGATTTAACGATAACGATTTAACGATAACGGTAACGATTTAACTTTAACGATCAGCTTTTACATGCACATGTTACTATAGCATGTAGGAAATACGCACGAATGATTCAGCTACAAGATTATAACTATCTCGAATTAGCAAAATGATATAAAAATTATAGCTACATGTAGAAAAGAGATTTGTATTTACCTTAATGATTCTAATCATTTTTAATTTAGTTTTACATTTCTAACGGCTTATAACTAAAGTAAAAACTCAATTAATTTAAACAAAGAAAATAAACAGTGCTAGCGAGTTAAAAAACTGTATTATTTAAAACAAAGGGATACGATAAGCTTTTAATATCAAATTGAAGCGTGAAACACGTTTAATTTAAATTTACTTTATTTTTAACTGGATTTTACGGATTTGAGCTGTTAAAATTTCTTTCTACGAAAGAATAGAGGTCGAGACGACTAATTAACAGATAATTTGCTTACTTGCTGCCTCGGCTCTCTGTCTAACTAATGCCTTGCTGTCTTGTGGACAAATTAGTTAGTAGTTTGCCAGCCTATATTTACGA
Organism: Macrostomum lignano; assembly: GCA_002269645.1. NCBI lineage: Eukaryota > Metazoa > Platyhelminthes > Macrostomidae > Macrostomum > Macrostomum lignano. The sequence continues at coordinate 2,496 of NIVC01002345.1, forward strand.
GTTAATTTGGTTATTTATTAACATGGTACATTGTTAAGTTAGTTTCGGAGCCTAAGCCACTAAGCAAAGCAATGTGGCATGTGCATGTACCAATGTCAAATACAAACGTAAGACAACTGTGAACAAATTATAACTTTAGAGTTTAGTTAAACTTTTTAAATTGAAAAAATCTAGTATGTTTGCTTTTTAATTGCCCTTTCAGTTAGATGATGAGGCAATGTTAATGTTACTGTTAACATTAATGTTACAGAGACAGCATGATATATTTATATATAAGCTGGGGGCATAATTGTAGTTTCCTGCTTTAAATTATTTTTTGTAAAATTGCATGATACTGATGATAGTAAATATTATGGAAAGTATTTCAGATTGTTAAGTGTCACAAAGTTAACAAACCTGTCACAAATCTTTAGTTGTTGAAGATCACCAATTAGAACTGTTGTTATTGTTGTCTTGTTAGTTATTAGTATAGGTGGACAGCACCTAGACATTGCATTGCATTGCAGCTGAAATGAGTGCAAGTTTAAACAAAAAATAATTTAATTTTTTTGAATTTATACCAAGCCAGGTCGGGTGCTAGTTTTTTGGTAATATGCAAAACTTGGGTGCTGTTAGACTCGTTAACTTTTTATTCGTCAACTGCCGTCAACTGTAGTAAATTTGTCAACTGGTAAAATTTGTCAACTGCATTTTGTTTGATTCGTGATTACATTCGTGATTAAATGATTTGCTAAACAAGTATTTAATTAAGTAAGCTCCACTTTGTGCCAATGATCTAAGCACCCACAAAGTCCACTATTAAAAAGTGCAGATTTAAGTTTTTATACTTGAATATTATACTCGAATACATACTCTAATGTATTCAGTTTCAATTTTTGATTATTGAAATTTCAATTTTTGATTAATTAGGTTTTGTACATCATATGTTTCATAAAAATGAATCAAAAAATGTAAAAAAACCCAGCAAAAAGCACAGCATTTCCATAAGAAAAATTTAAGTTAATAAATCCATAACAAATTGTAAATAGTAAAAGCAAAAATATTGGGCAGCAAATCAAAGCTAAACAAATGCTGTAAAAATCATAAAAGTAAAAGTAAATATATAGATAATTATTATGATAATTAACTCAATTTCAATGGCATACTAGTTTAACAAATTATGTCGCTATACTTTTTTATACTAAACTTAAGTTGACAAATTTACCTGGGCTTACCTAGAAATATAGTAAACTCGTCAACTCAGTTGATGAATAAAAAGTTGATGAGTATACCCAGATCCGCAAAACTTTGGGTGGGTTGGCAATATAATTTAGGCAATTGTTATTAGGGAAGTGGCCTAGTGATAGACCAAATATAGATTTTTGCAAGTTTCTGAAACCAAATCTGAATATACAAAAAAATTCTGAATCCAAATCCAAATATCTAAATGGTTTCAAATGCTTTGTCATCTAATTAGTAATTGTCCCGCCAAGCATTGCACAAGATAAGAAAATACAATGCAATTTACAATGCTTTTTCTTTATGACAAATTGTACTATTTACCCTAAGTCAATGTAAAATTAGACCATTTTATAATAAACATTAGAATTTTTTAAAAAGGCTACTTTCCCAATCCTTATTATGGTCTACTGGGTGATTGGTAAAAATCTGGACATTTTTATTTGTTTTAGCAAGACAACAATTAACAAATTGAACGCATGTCTTTTAACTTGGATTTAGTTCAATATATAAGGGATTGTCTGGCTCATTGCCAAACGGCTCCGACACCATTAGCCCGAGCTCGGCGAATCCCAGACTTGACATTGGTCATCATCTCCTGTACACAGTGCAGATCCACGTGGCGGAGGCAGTAGCGAATGCGATTTTCCAGCTGTTCCAGACTGTCCGCCATTTAATTGTGATGGTAAACCTTTTGCTTCAACATCCCCCAGAAGTTCTCAATTGGTCGCAGTTGTGGTACATTGGGAGGATTGAGCTCTTTGCTGACAAAATTGACACCTTCCTCTTCAAATGTGTCAATGACGTCACGAGCATAGTGACAGCTCGCCAGGTCAGGCCAGAACAGGTAGTTGCCGTCAGCATGCTGTTCCTTAATAAATGGCAATAGACGCTTGTGAATGCACTCTCTTATGTAGATCTCTTTGTTCATTGAGCTGCCGTGGCAGAAGAAGACCTTGGACATGCCCTTCTTGCTGATGGCCAGTCAGACCAAGACTTTGGCCTCAAATTTCTTGCTGAGTGAACACCTAACCTCATCAGGTGCATCACCTTGAGCTGTTGCATAATAGAACCTGTTACCAGGGATGACATTGGATGACAGAGAGAAGTACGATTCATCGTCCATGACAATGTCCAGTCCGCCGTCATCTCCTGCCAGCACAGCACGGTAGAGCCTGTCAATCCTCACACGCTGGCGCTCTTTCTGCTCAAACGACACAAATGACACTTTTTCTTTCTTGTATGCACTCAGTCCCTGCTTCTTGAGAATCTCGTTGACGTACGGCTGGCTGATGTCATATTTGCGTGAAATTTCGTGCTGGGACAGACCCATCCTGGCATCATTTGACATCTTCTCCATCAAAGTGGCAGTGACCTTGGTAGCTGATTGTCCTGACCCCTCCTTCCGTAGCACAGAATCTTCTCCAGTTGCTGAGTAGCGATCCAGAATTCCATAAATGGTTGATCTTGGGACACCAAGCTCAGCAAAATATTTTGCGATTGCATCTTTGCTCAGCCCAGGGTGCTCAATTTTATATTGTACAACCAGTTTACGCCGCTGCTCTTCATTTAGAGACTGCATCTCAGACGTGACGGGGCAAACGAGTGAAAAAAACAACTTAAGTTGTGAGGAAGACCCCAGTATTGCTCAAAAGCATCAGCTCAATAAATTCGCCTCGTTAAAGTTTGTCTATGGCAAAAACTAACCATGTCCAGATTTTTACCAATCACCCAGTAGACCATAGGTTCTAAACAGTTTAACCTATATTTCAATGTCAAAAATGATGCTTCAATGCACATTTTTTATAATTTAATTATATTCAAAAAGTCTATAATTAGGCAATATAAGTCATAGAGTTATTGTAAAAGAATGTTTATGTAATTTTGTTCCTAAAATGTAGAGACCCTATGATATACCATGCTCGCCAATTTTAGCATCCATTTTACACATCTATTGGCTTGTATTATGGGGGTTGGTTTTTGCAGCTTACTATTAGCCGATGACAAGGTCACTTGTATACTGTCTAGGATCATCCCCCATTTATATTTAGCTTGTTGGTATCAAAATAGAAAGCATGGGAGGTAGCCCACTAACTGATAAAAATGTGCGCGCACGCAAGCAACAATCTAAGGCAGAATGTTAACTCTTTAATCTATGGTTAGCTAAGTTAGTTAGCTATATTCTCTTGCTTGCAAGTTTTGATCATTTCGCGCATTTGCCCAGTCTGTCCGCTTCGTTTGATTGTTTCTGGAATCCTGGATTATGATAAACTGTGATTGAACTGGAATATAGTGCGCCTTATTGATTTATACTTGATTGATTGATTGACGCATATTGGATTCATTCATCTGTTTATTGAAATATTTAAAATTGGTGCGTTCACATTTTCTTCTTCATTCTATGTCCATTTCAACTTTCAAATCCAACGCCTAATTAAATTCTTCAGTCTTTTTCTTTCCAGTCACAATGGATTCCCCTGTAATTTCAAACCATGCACCAAACCTCAACTCCGCTGTCACTTACCCCCCTCTACCGCTCACCACTCTGCCCCCAAAAGCCCCAACCCTCCCACCCCCCATCCTCTTGCCCACCTAGCCCCACCACCTAACACTGTACTTTCATTGATTTTCAAAATCATCATTCAAAACAATATTTTAGAGAAACATAATATATGCTATATAAGATTTAAACATACTAATAAAAAGAAAATTTTAGTTTTAACTATCTTCCAAACAATATATTTGATAAATTATTTAATTTTAATGGAGCCTTGGTCTTTTCATGATGTTAAATATTGCTGTTCTTATTCCAAAGTCCAACGTATAAACTAAAGAATTAGTATCTAGGACTAGCAATTTAGTATCCCCTCAGGGTGGGCAATAAAGAAGGAGCAAACATTATTCATGAAAAATAATTAAAAAAGCACATTTCTTAAGAACCAGTTCTTCTTCAGTTTTATAAATCACCTTATTTGAGTACAATTGTCACGGACAAAGATGTTTACTATTAATCTCTTTCTTTTTTTCCTAAACTTAACAGAAAGACAATAAAATAAAGTTTTCACAAAGATAACAAACATTCTCCCTAAATAGAAAACATCCCTTAGATCCCCCAGGGGGGGGCAAGTATCCCCCCAGATAGCAAGCATCCCCCAGATAGCAAGCATCCCCCCAGATAACAAGCATCCCCCTAGATAGCAAGCATCCCCCAGATAGCAAGCATCCCCTCAGATAGCAACCTTCCCCAGATAGCAACGATCCCCTCAGATAGCAACTATCCCCAGAAAACAAGCATTCTCTCAGATAGCAAGCATCCTCCAAATAGCAACCATCACCCAGATAGCAAGCATCCCCTAGATATCAAGTGTCATATAAATAGCAAGCATCTACCCAGATAACAAGCATCCTGTAGATAGCAATAATCTCTAAAAAGCAAGCAGCCCTAGATAGAAAAATCCCATACATGTAGATACATGTGTAGCCAGTATACCCCTCTCCCAAATAGCAAGTACCCCCGTTGAGAGCAAGCATCGCCCAATAGTAAGCATCCTTAGATAGCAAGCATTCACCAGATAGAAGTAGTTAGTGACAATATTTCCTCCACTAATGCAATAATTTCTTTCTCAGGTTGTGCAATAATCCATGTCTTAGCTAGCACAATAATCTCTTTTTATTCCAGCACAATAATCTGCTTTTTAGCTAGTGCAATAATCATTTTATTATCTAATGCAATAATCCTTAACTTATCAAGTGCAAAATTGATGTCTTAGCTAGTGCATAGTCCATTTCTAAGCTAGTGCAATAATCCTTGCTCTATTAAGTGCAGTAATCCTTGGTTTATCAAGTGCAGTAATCCTTGGTTTATTGAGTCCAATAATCCTTGGTTTATCAAGCGCAGTAATCTAGGTCTTTTTAATTAGTCCTTTAATAAAAGACTTCAATAAAAAATTATACTACTTTTATTACATTACTAAAGTTTGAACTCCGGTTACTACATTAGCAGCCCAGCCTGTTCACCTCTAGGCTAGCTGTCATCAAAGTTATAAGTGAATTTGTAGTACTTATAATTAAACACTCACACCAAGTCAGTTAGAGTAAAAGTCACAAGAAGCACTTATGACATAATAAATTTCTTAGGCAATTCAGTACTAGTCTCTATGAAAGTTAACAATATGGTTATACAATATAAATCAAGTATTGTAGTATGCTTCCACATTGCATTTTCAATGCTGTGATGCAATTCAATTCAGTGTCAAAATTCTGCCAATACACAATTGGTAAATAAAAAGCCTATTTTGATGCAATCTATTTTAGAATCAAAATTCATCCAGTCAGTTTTTTATTCAGCATTCTTAGAATGCATTTTAAATTGAAAAGAGCTGCTTGACCTTTGCAAAAAAGCATGTTATTCAAATATTTAATCCCTTTAGCATCAAGCAACTTCTTAGCCACAATACATGTACTGTCAAGGAAAAATTTCTGATTGAGCATTGCAAGTTCGAAGAAAATCAGTTGAGCCATTTTTGCTTAAATTGATCACACACACACACACACACACACACACACACACACACACAGGCAGACCATTTTTGGTATATTTTTTTGGTGGATAGTGGATTATTGCACTTGATAAGTGGATAGTGGATGCATTGGTGGATGGTGGATGGATTGGATGGATGGATATGGAAGATATACTCATACTTCTAACATAATTAGCTATCACTATTGTTACATAATGAGTTTGCTATTTTATCAGTATCTCAAGTATAAAATAATAAAAACTAAATGACTAAAGATATATAGATATATACTTGTAATATATATACACATATATTTATATTTATATTAATTACTAATATTTTATTTCATATTTTGTAGTAGACAAAAAACTGTATTGTATATTAGCAAACCAAAAATTGTAAACAAACTGAAAGTTTTATGAGACTGCTGAAAGCTAAACTTGTACTCTTAATGTTGTTTGTGCACCTTAATAAGATTTATATTTAGTCATTGGTTTTCATTTTAAGATTATTGAACTTGAGATGAATTATTTCTTTATGCTGTTGATATGCTACAATATTGGGCATTCTTCTAGACCACTGTCATCATTAAATTGGCATCAGCACTTGAATATTCGATTCAATTTGTGAACTCCATCCTATTCCATTTGCACGCCAAACCATATGAACGTTGTCTGGCAATTAACAGTTGGCAAATTCCATCAATGGCACAGCAGCAGCAGCACCAGCTGCAACAACAGCAGCATGTACAGCGACACTTTTCAATTGATTCCACCATAGCCGGTCAATATGATCTTGAGCATACCATCGGTCGAGGCCATTTTGCAGTTGTTAAACTTGCTAAACACACATTTACTGGCGAACAGGTAGCCGTGAAAGTAATTGACAAAAGCAAATTAGACGCTGTTAGTAGGGAACACCTATTCCAAGAGGTGATGTGCATGAAACTAGTCCAGCATCCCAATGTTGTAAGGCTTTACGAAGTGATTGACACTGCAAATCGACTGTATCTAATCCTGGAATTAGGCGATGGAGGCGATCTGTACGATTACATCTTGAAGCACGAACGCGGCCTTAAAGAATCAATGGCTAAGAGTTTCTTTCATCAGATTGTCACAGCTATTGCCTATTGTCACAAATTGCACGTTTGTCACCGAGATTTAAAATTAGAAAACTGCGTCGTGTTTGAGAAGCAAGGCCTAGTTAAACTGACCGATTTCGGCTTCTCCAACGTGTTTACGCCTGGTAAATTCTTGGAAACATCTTGCGGCAGTTTGGCCTATTCCGCGCCTGAGATTCTTCTCGGCGATTCGTACGATGCTACTAAGGTTGACGTCTGGTCGCTTGGTGGGTCTCCATTCTGCTATCAGTAGTACTATTAAGGCTGCAAGAAGGGTTACCAGGATGGGCCAAATGAAAATAATGCTATGCACCTGAATAAAGCAATCAATCACGCCTGAAGCAACTTAGATAATTATCAAATCTGAGGCAACTAAACAACCACGATTGGTTCCTAAAGATAATCCTATAGATAATCACATTTGAGGTCCTGAAGGAACCAGACAATCACACATGGGTCCTGGGGAACCAGACAATCACACACTGGTCCTGAAGGAACCAGACAATCACACATGGGTCCTGAGGGAACCAGACAATCACACACTGGTACTGAAGGAACCAGAAAATCGCACACTGGTCCTGAAGGAACCAGACAATCACACATGGGTCCTGAAGGAACCAGAAAATCACACATGGGTCCTGAAGGAACCAGAAAATCACACATGGGTCCTGAAGGAACCAGAAAATCACACATGGGTCCTGATGGGAACCAGACAATCACACACTGATCCTGAAGGAACCAGAAAATCACACATGGGTCCTGAGGGAACCAGACAATCACACACTGATCCTGAAGGAACCAGACAATCACACACTGGTCCTGAAGGAACCAGACAATCACACACTGGTCCTGAAGGAACCAGAAAATCACACATGGGTCCTGATGGGAACCAGACAATCACACATGGGTCCTGAGGGAACCAGACAATCACACACTGGTACTGAAGGAACCAGAAAATCGCACACTGGTCCTGAAGGAACCAGACAATCACACATGGGTCCTGAAGGAACCAGAAAATCACACATGGGTCCTGAAGGAACCAGACAATCACACATGGGTCCTGAAGGAACCAGAAAATCACACATGGGTCCTGAAGGAACCAGACAATCACACACTGATCCTGAAGGAACCAGAAAATCACACATGGGTCCTGAGGGAACCAGACAATCACACACTGGTCCTGAAGGAACCAGACAATCACACACTGGTCCTGAAGGAACCAGACAATCACACACTGGTCCTGAAGGAACCAGAAAATCACACATGGGTCCTGATGGGAACCAGACAATCACACATGGGTCCTGAGGGAACCAGACAATCACACACTGGTACTGAAGGAACCAGAAAATCGCACACTGGTCCTGAAGGAACCAGACAATCACACATGGGTCCTGAAGGAACCAGAAAATCACACATGGGTCCTGAAGGAACCAGACAATCACACATGGGTCCTGAAGGAACCAGAAAATCACACATGGGTCCTGAAGGAACCAGACAATCACACACTGATCCTGAAGGAACCAGAAAATCACACATGGGTCCTGAGGGAACCAGACAATCACACACTGGTCCTGAAGGAACCAGACAATCACACACTGGTCCTGAAGGAACCAGACAATCACACACTGATCCTGAAGGAACCAGAAAATCACACATGGGTCCTGAGGGAACCAGACAATCACACACTGATCCTGAAGGAACCAGACAATCACACACTGATCCTGAAGGAACCAGAAAATCACACACTGGTCCTGAAGGAACCAGACAATCACATACTGGTCCTGAAGGAACCAGACAATCACACACTGGTCCTGAGGGAACCAGAAAATCACACACTGGTCCTGAAGGAACCAGACAATCACATACTGGTCCTGAAGGAACCAGACAATCACACATGGGTCCTGAGGGAACCAGTCTTTATAAAAAACACTACAATAAATTTCTCACCAAATTACCTCGGCCAGGTGTCATCCTATTCATGCTAGCCACTGGCAAGCTGCCGTTTCAAGAGCAGAACGACTCAGAGACTCTAGCCCGCATCATGGACGTTCGCTACCGAGTGCCTCGTCACGTCTCTTTACCCTGCCGACGTTTAATAGAGCGCCTGCTTCAACGCGATCCAACCCGACGGCCTACTCTTGACTCCATCCTCGAGGACGAATGGCTCTGCGGCCTGCCCACGCTGTCCTGCGGCACTCCGCTAGTCTGCGCCAACGAGGTTTCGCCCGAAGATCAATTGGAAGTTGTTGACAAAATGGTCGAAGGCGGTTTAGCTACTCGCGACGAGATTTTAGCCGCTCTGGGTAGAGACGATTATAGTCACGTGACTGCTACTTATTACCTGCTAGCCGAGCGACTCATGCGGCGGGCACGACTCGAACGGCACCGACTGTCTATTGGCAGCTCGGGTGGGGGCCGGCCACCCAGCAGGGGGCAGTCTGCCGAGCTGGAGAGCATCCCGGAGACTGCGGGGGCGGCGGCGGCAGCAGGGGGCGCAGGCGGCAGTAGTCGGCAGTCCTCATGGTTAGTTGTTTGAATTGTCACTAATTATTACCTTTATTGTTTTAATCTTAATCTTAAACCCTTATCTTTAGGATTTAAACACTTTAACAGATTTAAACAATAGATTCCCCAGATCCTCAATAATCCCAGATCCTCAATAGAATCCCCAGATCCTCAATAAAATCCCCAGATCCTCAATAGAATCCCCAGATCCTCAATAAAATCCCCAGATCCTCAATAGAATCCCCAGATCCTCAATAAAATCCCAGATCCTCAATAGAATTCCCAGATCCTCAATAAAATCCCCAGATCCTCAATAGAATCCCCAGATCTTCAATAAAATCCCAGATCCTCAATAGAATCCCCAGATGTAATACGAACACATCAACCCACCTGCAGCGCATCCCTAAGCGTCGAAGAGAAACTCAGACGATTCTCAATGATAATCGAAGAAGAAGACATTGGCTTAGCTTCCCTAGCAGAAGAGTCTGGTGCTGCACTGCCAGGAGCAATGTCTGCAACATTCTCTGGCGGCGGATCTGCCACCCCAGCCGCCGCGGTGGTGCTTGAAGGCCGGTCCAGGTCCAGCAGCGCTCGGCACCGATCGTTAGTCTCGGTTCGCTCGTCGCCTCAGCTGCTACTAAAAGCAATGGCAGCCAGTTTAGACGAGAATTCGCAGCAGCAGCAGCAACAGCAGGCTCAGCTACAGCAGCAGCAGCATCAATTGAGCCTTCAATTGCAGCAGCATCAGTTGGCTCTGCTAGGCTCTGGTGGCGGCTCATTCCGGTTACACCATCATCACCACCTCACTAAGCGATCCGGCGTCGGCGGAGCAGCGGCCATCGTCGGTAGGAAATCCAGCGCCGGAAGTCGGGCCGGAAGTAGCTCGGAATCGTCGGATTCGCCAAGCCGACCGTTGAGCGAGTACAGCCTGGGCGAGCTCGCCTGCGGCGGCTTTGGCTGTTGCTATGAATCGCCAGACAATCCTGGTTTCATTGCCGACGCGGTGTCGTCTGATCATAATATTGGCGGCAGTCTGGCAGCCGTTGTCTGCTGTCCCATTCGCGAACTGGACGAGCCGCCAGCCTCCTTGGAGGCTTCCGCAGCTGTTGGCGACACTGAATCGCCTATTGGTGAGCGGTGGAGACGGATTGATGGATTGACAGACAGACAGACAGACAGACAGACAGACAGACAGACAGACAGACAGACAGACAGATAGACAGACAGACAGATAGAGGACAGAGAGACAGACAGACAGACATACAGACAGACAGGCAGACAGATAGACAGACAGACAGATAGAGGACAGACAGACAGACAGACAGACAGACAGACAGACCGACAGACAGACACAGACAGATACTCGTAGACAGACAGACACTAAAACACTAAAACAGACAGACAGACAAACAGACACATTTATTGAATTGATTGATCAGAATAAAAAAAACCAATATCGAACCTTCAGTGGTCAAAAGACGCTATAGCATTTTCTAGGTAAGCTGCTAAAAATAGTACGCTGAATACTCTACTTATTTTTCTATTCACAGCTACAAGTAGGCTGTTGTGAACATGGCAGAGATTTGTCAAAAAAAACAATTCAGTCATCGAAAAACAACACGACCGTTGCAGTCAGCGCCGGCGGCGCATTCGGCCAAGTCCAGTCGGTGTCCGCCTCGTCCTCGGCCAGACAATCCAGACGTCGTCAATCGGACGGTCGCCAGTGCTCGTCAGCAAATGCCAGAGACAGCAGCTTCTCGTTGAACTCGTCGGCAGCATCGTCGAGCCTCCGTTCGCTGTCCTCGCATCGGGTTGAATTGCTGATGCGCGATCTGAGACTGGCTCGAGCAAAAGCTGCTGCCGCGTCTGCTTCTGCTGTTGCTTCTTCTGCCGCAGCATCCACAGCAGCTGCTGCCGTCCCCGCCCCAACATCTGCTGTTGTTTCCATAGCAACGGCTGCTACCGCTCCGGTCTCTACGGCAACCTCTAACGCCGACGTTGCGTCGTTATCGATTGTAGGAGCTGCCGATCAAGTTGCCGACGACAGTCAGCAGCAGTTGCAACCGCGGCAGCATCGGCGGCGGCATCAGCAACGGCATCGGCACCTGTTGTCGTTGCGTCGCGGCGGTGACGGCAGCGGCGGCGGCGGCGGTGGTCGAAAATCTTCCTCGAAATTTCGCGTCTCGTGTTGCAGCGTGAGCTAGTGTGAGCGCTAATAGTCAGGACTTTCAGGTCATGCTATTTTTATCAGTGTGTCAGACTGTCAGGTCCGATATTCTTGTCAGTGTGTCAGACTGTCTGGTCCGATATTCTTGTCAGTGTGTCAGACTGTCAGGTCCGATATTCTTGTCAGTGTGTCAGACTGTTAGATCTGCTATTATTGTCTCTGTGTCAGACTGTCAGGTCCTATATTCTTGTCAGTGTGTCAGACTGTCAAAACTGCTTTTCTTGTCAGTGTGTCAGACTGTCAGATCTGCTTTTCTTGTCAGTGTGTTTAAATTTCAGGTCATGGTATTCAAACATGGATACAGATAATCATGGTCAATGGTTGATGTCATGATATTCTTGTCAGTGTGTCAGACTGTCCGATTTGGCCTATCTGTCAGTGTGTCAGACTGTCAGATATGATATTGTTCGTGTATCATTCTCTCATAAGTCCGTTATTGTTTTTAGAAGCACTCTTCAGATCTTGCTAATTTAGCAAAAGTTTTTCGAATATATTTTCCTGTTTTCGACCTGCTTTTTCCTGTGTGAGACCTGTCAGGATCTACTAAATTTACTGCATTCTCAGTCTGTCTGTGCACTCTGACTCTGCCCAGTGCCCAACGCGGAGATTAGTCACACTTTGACATCAAACTGTATAATTGCATGCAATAAGCAATCTCTTTTGTAATTCTTATTGTTACCATATAGTCTGTAGTTTGTGCAATATTAGTTTGTTGTTTATTACTGATTATAGTAATTGCTGTGTAGATAGATAACCAGTGGCATACCTCGTGTATGTATCTATTTATTCTGTGTGTGCAATGAATTTCTATATCTTAACATCGATAGATGAATGGAAAAACTTTGGCGGCAATATGTATTATCTTATCTTATATATGATTTATATTTTTTTTACCTTGAGTTATATTTTTTCAAGACTTGTTAATATTAACATTTATAATATTATAACTCAACATTCACGCTTGTGTCTGTGCAGATTTTCGGCGCATTGTGTGTTTCATTCAATTTTTTGGCATTTCATTGAAGTATATTATTTTCTGTTCAATTGCGTGAAATCAAAATTTCCCTTTCCATGGATTTTCCTATTTTTCATGGATTTCTAAATTTCGAGGTTTGAATGAATACTCACCCAAAATAGCAAGCAACTTATAACTGTTAGTCACTGTCTGCACCAGATCTAGCGCAATCTTCACTGTCGGAATTGAATCCTAAAATTTGAAGATTTTTTTAGTTAACACCCAGTCTCTGTCGCACTTATATTTAACACAATATTAAATTTTAGCAAGTATAATTAATAATTAGTCTTTCAACTGTCTGCTTCCGCTGTTATTTATATGTAATTAAATAATATTAATATAGTTTTAAGTAGTTATTTGTACTAGTCTACCATATTATTATTATCAAACTAATATTAGAATATTCGGGTCCAATGCAAGTCAGACCCGTTGAATAAAGAGTCAGAAAAGAAGTCGTTCCAGATTCCATGAGTGTTAGCGCTTAACTTTCTACTAACTTAGTAGGCTAATTCATAGAGTGACATCTCCTTGTTTTAGAGTCTTCTAGAGTCACTTCTTTCATATTTTACCTGTGTGACCTGCAATGACTCTGAAACGACCTTTGGGGCGACGCAATTGTGACTCTGGAACGCTTCTTGGCCTGGGTGACGTTTTCATCGGAAGACAGTTTTTGTATGCCATACACTTCGCCATAGTAACTTTTTAATATTAAATTTCAATATGTACTTATTAAATATCTGTCCTTTGTTATATAACTTTTTGTTATCTTGTTTCAATTTTGTACATACGCTCATACAATAAATACTGTGTGCGTGTATCTGTGTTTCTGTTGTTAGTAGATTCTAACTTTCAATTGGGAAGAATCGAGAATGTAGGAAAATACAATTGCACATCTATCTATTCAATTGCTATATTTGGAGTAAAATTAGAAAATCTCTTTTCCGTTTATTACTAGTTGCGATCCTTCGCCAAGTTCATATAGCAAAATTTTTAGGCCAGTCTGTCTGTCTTATCGAGTTTAAAAGAAAAAATGTTTTATAAATTATATAGAAAACTTATAAAAGCTTCACTACTAATCACACGCGAGTGTTTAAAAAATGGTCTTATTGTTTTAGTAAATATCTATTATCATTTTGCGTTTAATGATGTATTGACGTTCAGAGCTACAATGGCACCATCATCTATTCGGGTGCTTGGAAAGTTCTGATACTTGATAACCCGGAGCAAAAACGAAAACATTCATCATAACTTAAGGGGCTTAGCTGCTAAAAAATAAAGAAAAATTGAATATGAATTGAAGGATAACTTTTGAATAGAAGGAACCTGTTGGATTTTTCGTGACCTCGGGCAGAAAAGTAACTTGATACTCTTACTGGTAATCATTATAATCAATCATATGAACTGTAATAAGATTCGGCGGATATTAAAGAAAGGTTTACCTAACTATTTTTTGTTATTATCCACCCTAAAAAGATTTTCACTCCTAGAAATTATCCAGAGCCTGAGCAAACAAGCTCTATTCTCACTTTTTACTTACAATTAATCAGTTCGATTCCCTGTCGAATAGTGCAAACTTCTATTTGACTTGCTCTTGCTATAATATTCCAAAACGCATCTCGACTGCGTTGCAAATATTGGAGCAGAAACTTCTACCGCAAATTCCAAATATTCATTAATATTTGCTCTGCAATTATCTCTTTTGCTTTGCCCTTATCCTCTGTTGTCGATTTCTTTTTCCTTAAACTTTCTAAGCAATCGTCTACAGAGCGATCGCTTCTATACCACATTCTTCACCAGAGATCTCGCTTCATTTTTATCTGCATTTCCTAAATTTACCTTTGGCTATAGACATTCAAGCAGTTATTGAAGAATTACGTATTCAATCGTATTCAAAGCTTGGCTCTTTGTCTTTGTCAAAATAACCAGTAATTCATTACCTTGATATAGAGATTATTGACCATTTCCCGCTATGGATATGCACAGGTAGGCCTTTAATCCGCGTTTCTAACCGACAGTGAATCGACCTATAAATCCGAAATTTGAGGCTCAGATCGCAACCTTTTGACAGAATAAAAATTGCAATTTTTAAAAGTACCAGCTGTTTGGCTTTCGAGAACGCTTTGAGCATCATTTCATTTATCTACCGGCGTAAAATTTCGCTGGGAAGGTATTCTGAAATGATGATATCTCAACCGCTCGACTCGTAGCATTTGTTCATTTACTCGTAATTAAGACGCTCACATCAGTCCCTACGATTCCTTAATTATGCGGGTTGAGCTGTCAGCGGCCCAAATCTCTTCACTAATATTTCATGTTCACGCGACTTTATTTGAGTTTTTTTCGTAATTAATTCGTGCTGCCAGTTTTTCATTATTTATCATTTTTCGGTAGAATATTAAATCAGTTGAATTGAATTAATTCAATCATGCAGATTGAATTTTTTTTTGCATTCGATGACAGTTGTAATATCCTATTGTATATTGGCTGGGCATCAATGCATTTCATCAAGTAGGATTCCGAAAGTACAGATGGAATTCGTAGGTCGCTGAGGTTTGGACTAAAATGACAGGCAGGAATGAAGGGGCAGAGGAGGCACGAAGAGTATTTGCGGGGCTCAGATATGTGCCTGTCGTCAAAGCGTGTGCTTTGACTGGTCGAATCAAAGCCTTTCATTTGGATTGAGGCCGACTTTCAGCCCTAATCAACTCGATTCTGTCCTCTCTTTCTGCTCTGCGACACGCAAAATCGGGAGAGAGAGAAAAACATAAGCAACGCTGACCATGTTTCTACCCAATTCATCAAAGTCTACTTTTCTGTCAATTCAATCTCTTTGGTGAGCAATGCTTTTTGACGTTGCATTGGCATGCAAATCGAATGGAACGAGATGGCATTTTATAACATTGTTGACTTGCATGTGTTTCGAATCCCACCGCTGCCACTACAATTTTAAGTTTCTTTCATGCTATACCTCCTATCACCTATCACCTCCTTTCACCTATACTTTCATGCAAAGCTATAGGCTCACGATGCGTGGTAATTGACATTTTCTATTTTATCTTTCACAGTAGTTAGTTGCAAAGGTGCACCGTCTCGTTTCAGCTACGTTTTTGCCTTGGTTATTGGTTTTAGCCTACTCGTCTTTGTTGACCTCACTTAAACTCCAACTCTAGCTCATGTACGAGTATATTCTCAGACCATGGTGCGTAAATGCATCTCAGTTAAACGTCTCGGATAAAATGATCAATACACGACACCAAACGATCTGGTGAAGAACAAATTCTTTTTCCCGATGAGTGTGCAGTATAATGCAATCCAGTTTTTTTCAATTAAAGTTATTGATGTCGATAGTGTTATATTGTGAAAGTTATGATGCCGACATAACTATTGCAGTCGCCTTTTCGTGCAGTTCTGGTGCAGAAAATTTCAGGCATTAATAAATGTGAACATTGCGGTGCAGTCAGCCATATAGTGAAATATTTAAACTTCGATCGGTACGACAGATAAACAAGTGGTTATAATATGTTGATCGCTTATAATTGGATTAATAGCGTAAAAAGAAACGAAAAAAACAGGAATAAAAAATAAAATACAGATTTTAACCTACACAGAGTAAAGTATTCGTCTTAAATAAGTTAAAACTGCTTCTTTTTAATCCTGTTTATGTCTTTCAGCTCCCGTTAATTCTAGTTCGGTACTGTGATGGGAAAGTTGAATTTTTCATACTTGTTCGCACGTGCCATCCGTTACATATTCTCTCGCAAAAGTTATGCATATTTTAAAAACTGAAACTTCAAGGAAAGTTACTAGCATTTAACAGACAACATAATTTGAAAAATTTAAATAGAATCATAAGCCTTACTACAAGGATAAAATACAGAAATAGTAAATATTTCATTCTTACTTAGACACAAAGGTAATGGTTTGGAGAAAAATTTTAAAATTCCGTTTCTCTCTTTGAGTCTAATATTACACTTAAAAAGTAAAAATATTGTTTTTTATATTGTAAAATAGTGTAAGTTATTATAAAGAAGCAAAGTTATGCAAAGTTCAAAGGTCCAAGGTAAAAGACTATCGAAACTTTCTACTGTTTGATCTTTAAAATATCGTAGCTAAAATTTTCATGTCAAGTTGTGCTTTCAGGGTTGATTAGGAAAATTAATTAAGTTGAGTCTTATCAACCCTCTCCACGATCTCCCCGATCCGAGCTTCAATACTCCACGCACGAGTTGCTGTGAGCATCGGATGCACTTCGGTTCGATCGTTCGTCTGGCTCCCCAGGTGAAGCTGGACTCTCCGAGCACACTTTGATGCTTTCCAGATGCACACCGGCTGCTCTGCTTCTGTCCGCCAACGGAGCGCCGCCCTGTGCCGCATTGTTTGAGCCTGCAGGCGCGTCTTGAGCTGCGGTGTTAGCTGCGTTGGGCACTTGCAATCCCATAGAAATAGCCAACGACCGCGCTTTTGCTGCCAGATGCGACAATCCGAATACCTCTTTGAATGCGTCTCTAAATTGCTTGCTCATAAAGCTGTATAGAAAGAAATTGATGGTATTGTTCACCAGGCCGATGGAGTTTAGTATGGCGCTGTAAGTTTGCAAGAAGCATTGGACGCCAGTAAGATTGAACGCGCTATCGGACAGTACGAGAATTAAACTCATGGGCACTTCATAGAGGATGTACAGCAGTAAAATGATCAGCAGAAAGCTAGTAGTGCGGCGGTGATCCCTGGACCGCTTCTCCTTCCGGCTAGATTTGCTGGCCTTCTGTTGCTCCTTCGTCAGCGGTGTGGCCGCATCTGGAGCCTCGGCTGCAGCGGCCGCTGCTGCTGTAGCGGTGCTTCTATTGGTGGACTTGACCAGTTTCTCTCGCCTCTTCTCAGCCTGTCGCAGACTGTAAATGATACAGAAACAGAAACCAGCCATGATGAGGCAAGGAGCCAGTTTCTGGGCGATGACGTTCAGCATTCGCACCTGGTACTGATAGGAATCGAGCATTTCAGCCTCGAACTTCACTACCACTGGACCCGTGTCGTTGCTAGTTGAATTCGACAGATCTGTGGCGGGTACCTTGCGAAGTCTCAGAACGCTGGCGTACGGCAGAGTCACGATGATGTTGGCAAGGAAGGCCAGGCAGACCGCTAGTCGAGCTCTAGACAGACTAAACCACACCTTTGTGAGCGGCGAGGCGTAGAATCTCAAGTAGAAAAAACGGAACAAAGCTAATAGGACGCCGCACCACAGAGCGAACGCGTGCATAACTAGCATGGCAACGTTGCATATCAGATAGACAATCTGACTGGCGTAGGACGTTTTCGGCAGGTGCGCCGCTGTGGTCACAAGAAACATGGACACCTTGCACAGGTCGCTGACCGCTATGCCCAGTAGAATCGAATTAGTTGGCGAGACCATTTTGCGTTTGCTAAATATGACAATATTGCAGATGTTGAGCAGCAATGAGACTGAGCTGATAACCGGCACGCTGATGCGGTAGTATTTCTGCATCCATTCGCTCTCGCTGCAGTCGGTCATCGCTGTCGAATCTGAAAAGGAATTTTCAGAAATTCGAGTTGCTCTGTAGTCAGGTATTAAAAGGTATATTAAACGATTAACAACCATCAACAGCTTCATATTATACTCATACAAAGAAGGATAAACTTCCAATTAAAGAGATTATGTCTCAGCAGGTGTACCCTGGTCTGCTATCTATCTGAGTCGTTTACTGAAGTACCCCGACAGATTCCGCTACGTCTTAATGAGTCTTTCTGCCGCTATCCGAGGCATTAAACAGGTATTAACACACACGTTTCTCGAATTGCACCTGCTGGAACTAAGAGCATTCGAGCGTATCTACTTCTCTTTCAATGCTTCCAGACAATCCCTGGAGACTTGTAGACACACATTTTTCAGCCTCTTCTCGTTTCTACCCGCAGAAGAGTTTATGTATTTAGGGATAGAATTGCCGGCATTCTGTTAAAGGCTTTGAGAGCAGCTAAAACATTTTCCTACTCGTAGTTTTGTGAGGAGCGACGGAATTTTGTGTGATCTTGAAAGCCCAAGCCCGTGCCTTCAATTTAACGCAATTTTAAGTTTCATAGCAGCCATTCAGCTGATTGTTTTTTCGCCACTAACTTTCCAATGCGATCTCGTTATGTTAACGTGCAACATACCGATCGTGCAATTGCATGGATCAAGCAATTCAACTTTTCATCTTGCTGATAAGCAAAAAGCTAAATCGCATCCTGCCAGTCCTCTGGAGAAATTAAAAATTTCCTAGGATATGCAAATCGAGGAGGCAAAAACTTTTCTTTTGAAAATTTTCTTGTTACTTTTCTGACAGCTAAAGGCCTGATCTATTCTATTAAATATATTCATATTTGCATATCATATCTATCTATCTATCCATCTGTCTATCTATCTATCTATCTATCTATCTATCTATCTATCTATCTATCTATCTATCTATCTATCTATCTATCTATCTATCTATCTATCTATCTATCTATCTATCTATCTATCTATCTATCTATCTATCTATCAAGGCCTCCGCAGCCAGCCAGTTCAAACAGGGACCTCTGTCCCACTGTGTCCGCGCTCTTTTCGTGAGTCACAGTGGTGAAAGCGGGGAGAGCGACTGGGAGCTATGTGAAAAAGTAAAGAAACCAGGAAAAAAGGTACACAGCAACAGGAAGCACTTTTTTACCTCGTCTTCCATCACGCAGCTTATCTATTTCAGTGGCAAATGTCTGACTCGGGCGCATTCTTGCAGCGTTTATCATTCTCAGCTTTCAGCTTTGGAGCAGCCCCAGCCTCCCCTCTGTGTCCCTACATGCCTCATCATATAAGCAGAGTAGAGTAGAGAGATATTTTAAACCCAGCAGCACTTCCGCGCAGTCAACAGAAAAACTTTTTTAGGAGTGCGGAATGAAAGTTTGGAAAAAAGACGTGGAGGCGTATCTTGCAGCAAGCATTGTTTAGCGAAGTGAAAATGTGGACAAAAATGCATTTTACCTGACATATGCCTTAGCCTGAAAACAAGGCTGTAGATACAGGCACAAGCACAGATCTGCAGCTCTACTTGTGCACTACTGTAATGACTTATTGTCGGTATCTTGCACAGGTGTTGGCTGTTGGATCTGAGTTTTACCTATAAGACTTAAGTGTCACCCCAGGTCTTCTGTAACAGTTTTGTCTCTTGTTAAGATGTGTCACTTGTTAGACAGGATAGAGTCACCTGTTAGACAGGATAGAGTCACCTGTTAGACAGGATAGTGTCACCTGTTAGACAGGATAGTGTCACCTGTTAGACAGGATAGTGTCACCTGTTAGACAGGATAGTGTCACCTGTTAGACAGGATAGTGTCGCCTGTTAGACAGGACAGTGTCATCTGTTAGACAGGATAGTGTCACCTGTTAGACAGGATAGTGTCATCTGTTAGACAGGATAGTGCCACCTGTTAGATTTCCTGCGTTTTGATTTGCCTTGACTGTAAACTGACTAATAGTCGAACTTCTATTAGCTTTTGGCTGCACTCGTAAATGTAGATTGTAAAAGGTTAAAATTCTTGGATGTGGACTTGGAGTGTTTGGACTATAATGATTAGTCTTTTGTTTCAGAAATACTGGTTTCGTATATTGGCCACTTTATCTTCGATCGAGCTTTAACCTGAGAGAGAGAGAGAGAGAGAGAGAGAGAGAGAGAGAGAGAGAGAGAGAGAGAGCGAAAGAGAGAGGCGCAATCGTCGGTTTTGGGAAGGCGTGCCGCAAGCTGATGATGGGTAACATATACCAAAGCCATTTATTAGTCGATAAGCTGTGTTTGGAGCCGCTAAATCTTTCTTGGGATTATCTTCATATCCGGGAGAAACATGCAAATCTTTCTTGTTTCTCCTTTTGTCCCTGGCCAGCTTTTGGAAACTCATTAACCGCTTGTCTGTTACAGTCGGATTAGTGTTAGACCTTTCTTTTTTGGCTTTGTTTAATGCTGCCGCCGCGGCTTTGGCTGCCGACTTGAAAGGGGATTTGGAGCGACTGAAGCATGGAAGATTTTCAGATAAAAAAATTAGGGATAGAATGGTGATTGACTATAGATGCACTAAATTAAAAGGTGTGTACGGTTGGGTGGTTTGTGAGTGAGCGCGAGTGCAGAGGAAGAAGAAGGTAAAGGAATAGGAAGGAATAGGAGGGTAGAGGAAACGGGTTATTGGGGTAAAGAGATACGGGAGGTAGAGAGGAATGGGTATTGGGATAGAGACACACTGGGGTAGAGAGGGAGGGGTATTGGGATAGAGACACACTGGGGTAAGAGAGGGAGGGGTATTGGGATAGAGACACACTGGGGTAGAGAGAGGGAGGGGTATTGGGATAGAGACACACTGGGGTAGAGAGAAAGGGGTATTGGGATAGAGACACTGGGATAGAGAGGGAGGGGTATTGGGGTAGAGACACACTGGGGTAGAGAGGAATGGGTATTGGGGTAGAGACACACTGGGGTAGAGAGGAATGGGTATTGGGATAGACACACTGGGGTAGAGAGGAAGGGGTATTGGGATAGAGACACTGGGATAGAGAGGGAGGGGTATTGGGCTAGAGAGGTACGGGAGGAAAGGGTATTGGGGCAGAGAGATACAGGAGGTAGAGAGGAAGGGGTGTTGTTGGGATAGTAAGATACGAGAAGTAGAGAGGAAGGAGTATTTCGATAGAGACATACTGTGATAGAGAGAGATACGGGGGTAGCAAGGAAGGGCCACTAGGGCAAAGGGTACAAAGGGTTACCAT
Organism: Macrostomum lignano; assembly: GCA_002269645.1. Classification (NCBI taxonomy): domain Eukaryota; kingdom Metazoa; phylum Platyhelminthes; family Macrostomidae; genus Macrostomum; species Macrostomum lignano. The sequence goes on from NIVC01002345.1 coordinate 23,874, forward strand.
TAGATATTTATAAAGGGGCCACAGAAGCGTGTTGCACATAGAATCAGCTTAGATTTCAGGTTTAGAGAGGCAACAAAAAGCACTGTAAAGTACACAATGAAAACAAAATATTGCTGAGAACTTCTAGCAATTCAAGAACAGTTCTGGAAAAAATAATTCCTTCTAATTATCTTTCTTGACCCTACGCACGTGACCTTGCATTGTCCTCATTGATTTTTGCACTGTAAGAAATCAACTTAGAATCATGTCAAGATGAGGATAGAATCGGAGATAGTATCATGTCAAGATGAGGATAGAATCGGAGATAGAATCATGTCAAGATTAGGATAGAATCGGAGATAGAATCATGTCAAGCTGAGGATAGAATCGGAGATAGAATCATGTCAAGATTAGGATAGAATCGGAGATAGAATCATGTCAAGATGAGGATAGAACCGGAGATAGTATCATGTCAAGATGACGATAGAATCGGAGATAGAATCATGTCAAGATGAGGATAGAACCGGAGATAGAATCATGTCAAAATGAGGATAGAATCGGAGACAGTATCATGTCAAGATGAGGATAGAATCGGAGATAGAATCATGTCAAGATGAGGATAGAATCGGAGATAGTATCATGTCAAGATGAGGATAGAATCGGAGATAGAATCATGTCAAGATTAGGATAGAATCGGAGATAGTATCATGTCAAGATGACGATAGAATCGGAGATAGAATCATGTCAAGATTAGGATAGAATCGGAGATAGAATCATGTCAAGATGAGGATAGAATCGGAGATAGTATCATGTCAAGATGAGGATAGAATCGGAGATAGAATCATGTCAAGATTAGGATAGAATCGGAGATAGTATCATGTCAAGATGACGATAGAATCGGAGATAGAATCATGTCAAGATGAGGATAGAATTGGAGATAGAATCATGTCAAGCTGAGGATAGAATCGGAGATAGAATCATGTCAAGATGAAGATAGAACCGGAGATAGAATCATGTCAAGCTGAGGATAGAATCGGCGATAGAATCATGTCAAGATGAGGATAGAATCGGAGATAGTATCTTGTTGAAATGATATAATTCTAAGATAGAGTGGTATGCTAGTAGCGCAGAGCGGCCTCAATCGCATAACTAACACTGGATGTTGTTAACCAGCATTCATCTTGCTTCGCTGTCAGTCGCAGAAAAGTGTTGACCAACAATTTTTGATTCCCTCTCGACATCATGCAAAGCAGTTTCTTTACGCTCCGAGATCCCAGCCAGCTCAACTGGGATAAACTTCCCCGATCCCAATTCTTGACTGGGATATTTTTCCTTTCTAAAGCAATCCTATCTCTGCATTAGAAAAGAAAAGTTGACTAAGCTTGTAACTTATTTTGCTTTTGCAGACTCTCTATTAGTTTGGAAAAGTTTTTTTCCGAGAAGACGAAGGCCCAGCCGAGTTAATCGATGCGAATAAACAAAGTTTATTAATTTTCAGGTCAAGACTGACTGATCGAGAGGGAGATGGGGGCAGAAAGGAAGGTTGAGAGAGGAAAATAGACGGACTTTTTTCCTTTGTCTGACAGTTTCAGAGATAAGAGAGTTATCAGTTGAGCTCTGCTCTAACGCAGCCCTTGGTGGCCAGTGGCCCAGTGAAATCTCGGCTTGGCTCTGCTCGTGCAATAAACGCCCAGCTTGAGGGCCAACAACCCCCCAAGGCACAGTAAAATGTACATGTCTAACGATAAATAAAGTTAGAACCGCTGTACACTCCTGTGTGAGTGTGTGCCTGTGCGTATTTGTGACTGCTCATGGTAGCCGATTTAACAATTTGATAAGTTTAAGGGGTGCAGAGCTCAGCACCGCCTAATCAAGTGTGACATAAATTTGATTTGCTAACGATTTTGCACTCCCCCGAAGTGAAAGGGATTGAACGATATACGTAACTAATCCCAAAGTGGGATTCAATCGGTACTGGGCAATGTTGGTGTAGGCTAAGTATGTATCAGATGTCCCATCGGAGAATACATGCTTAGATTTAGATGAAGAGATTAACATGGAAAAGGTTGAGATTGATTTTGAAAGATAGTTTTAAGATCGATGGAACGAAGTTGAGATTATTTAGGAGAGTAAGGGTGAGATTATTAGAAGAGGGGCTAGATTATCGTTAAGTGGGGGGAGATTCTCGAGGAGATAGGAATGAGATTATCGGAGAGATAGGGGTGATATTATTGGGGAGATAGGGGTGAGAAAAAATGATTTAGATTATTATGGAGAAAGTGGCGATTAGCGGGGTAAGAGGGTAAGAGATTGTCAATGAGCTACAGATTATAGGAGAAAGAAGGTGAGATTAGATTGAATGAAGACTAACTGATCCATTGAGGCAGGGCAGACAAGTTAGAAAAAGTAATTGCAGCAAAGTGTAATGCCAAATATAGTAAACCTTAAAATTGCTTATTAGTCAAATTTGTGGCAGTCACGAAGCGGCTTGGCTTGTTGTCCCATAGCGGAACTTGCGGAGTAGCTGTTCAAAAGCAAAAATATGCGAATTAAACAGATTTTCTAATACCAGCTAGCTCAGCTCTGCTCAAGCTGAAATGAAATTTTCCCGACTGAATGGATTCTCTATAAGTGAGGTTTTGATTATAAAGTAATTTGATTAACTGATGAATGCGTGGGATAGATTGGCATTGGCATGGCGAACAAGAAAAACAGAAGGAATTTTAACATTTTGCTTTCTAAGAATCGAAGAGATGACAGGATCTCCATATATCTTCCTCTCCACCTACCTCCCTCTCCACCTATCTCCCTCTCCACCTATCTCCCTCTCCACCTATCTCCCTCTCCACCTATCTCCCTCTCCACCTATCTCCCTCTCCACCCATCTCCCTCTCCACCTATCTCCCTCTCCACCCATCTCCCTCTCCACCTATCTCCCTCTCCACCTATCTCCCTCTCCACCCATCTCCCTCTCCACCTATCTCCCTCTCCACCCATCTCCCTCTCCACCTATCTCCCTCTCCACCAATCTCCCTCTCCACCTATCTCCCTCTCCACCCATCTCCCTCTCCACCCATCTCCCTTCCACCTATCTCCCTCTCCACCTATCTCCCTCTCCACCCATCTCCCTCTCCACCCATCTCCCTCTCCACCCATCTCCCTCTCCACCTATCTCCCTCTCCACCCATCTCCCTCTCCACCTATCTCCCTCTCCACCTATCTACCTCTCCCTCTTAATCTCTCCTATCTCCCTCTCCCTCTCCATCTCTCTCATCCCTTATTTTCTTCAATATAAAAAAGCAGACATGAATTGCAGTTCACTGTCTTCTACTTATCTCCCTCTCTTTCTCTCCATTGTACCTCTTCGTTGCTCCTTCTGTCTCTCTCTCTCTCTCTCTCTCTCTCTCTCTATCTCTCTCTCTCTCTCTCTCTCTCTCTCTCTCTCTCTCTCTCTCTCTCTCTCTCTCTCTATCTCTCTCTCTCTCTCTCTCTCTCTCTATCTCTCTCTCTCTCTCTCTCTCTCTCTTCTTATATTCATTTTTCCCTGACACATTCGAAATATCGGCAACTAACTCCTCTTGAACTTTTTTGTTTGTCTTGGTGCTTTGCCGTGTCAGCGCCTTAGGGTTTGGAGGCTCTCTCTCTCTCTCTCTCTCTCTCTCTGTCTCCCTCTTTCTCTTTCCACTCACCTTGTATCCACAGTTCTTGCACAAATGCGTTATAAATAAAAGTCAGTCTTTTGATTCTTGACTACCTGTGCATGCCGCTTGAGCTGATCATGCAAATATTCATTTAGGCAACTCATTTAGCTCACCTGTGCCTTTTCGTGGGCGGTAATTAGGGCTGAATAAAGTGGGTTTCTTTGAGAAAAAAGGTTTCTACTTTTCTTTGTGAATAACGACAATGCTCTCTTTGAAGAAATTACTTTCTTATAGAGGGAAAGAAAAGGTGAAAAGTGCAAGCGGATGCCGGGGGTGAAAGCGTTAGAATCCTGTTCGCTGGAAAGTTAAAAGGCTCTTTTATATTGGCCTCTATTTTCATTCTCCCAACAGTTTCGCGTCTTACCGTCCATTCATCCTGCAGGATGGCAGCTGAGGGAATAAATTCTGTGCAAACCAATCAGAGTTCTTCCCTTCAGTTGTTCCTGCTTGCTTCAATTGGCTGTGTCTGTCAGGACCCCGTTGATGTGAGAAGGAACAGCTTTCCAAATTCACTGCTGACGTCAAAGGTAAGTTGATTGAATAATGATTTGATAAAGGAGGCGAGCTGATGGAATAATGATTTGATAAAGGAGTCAAGCTGGTTGAATAATGATTTGATAAAGGAGTCAAGCTGATTGAATAATGATTTGATAATGGAGGGGAACTGATTGAATAATGATTTGATATGGGAGGGGAGCTGATTGAATAATGATTTAATAAAGGAGTCAAGCTGGTTGAATAATGATTTGATAAAGGAGTCAAGCTGGTTGAATAATGATTTGATAAAGGAGGCGAGCTGATGGAATAATGATTTGATAAAGGAGTCAAGCTGGTTGAATAATGATTTGATAAAGGAGTCAAGCTGATTGAATAATGATTTGATAATGGAGGGGAACTGATTGAATAATGATTTGATATGGGAGGGGAGCTGATTGAATAATGATTTAATAAAGGAGTCAAGCTGGTTGAATAATGATTTGATAAAGGAGTCAAGCTGGTTGAATAATGATTTGATAAAGGAGTCAAGCTGATGGAATAATGATTTGATAAAGGAGTCAAGCTGGTTGAATAATGATTTGATAAAGGAGGGGAACTGATTGAATAATGATTTGATAAAGGAGTCAAGCTGGTTGAATAATGATTTGATAAAGGAGTCAAGCTGATAGAATAATGATTTGATAAAGGAGTCAAGCTGGTTGAATAATGATTTGATTAGGGAGGGGAACTGATTGAATAATGATTTGATAAGGGAGGGGCGCTGGTTGAATAATGATTTGATAAGGGAGGGAAGCTGGTTGAATAATGATTTGATAAAGGAGTCAAGCTGGTTGAATAATGATTTGATAAAGGAGTCAAGCTGGTTGAATAATGATTTGATAAAGGAGTCAAGCTGGTTGAATAATGATTTGATTAGGGAGGGGAACTGATTGAATAATGATTTGATTAGGGAGGGGAACTGATTGAATAATGATTTGATAAGGGAGGGGCGCTGGTTGAATAATGATTTGATGAGGGAGGCATGCTGATGGAATAATGATTTTACGTGGGAGGCGAGCTGATGGAATAATGTTTTGATAAGAGAAGGGAACTGATTGAATAATGATTTGATAAGGGAGGCAAGCTGGTTGAATAATGATTTGATATGGGAGGGGAACTGATTCAATAGTGATTTGATAGGGGATGCAAGCTGATTGAATAATTTGATATGAGAGGCGAGCTGATTAAATAGTGATTTGATAAGGTAGGGAGGTAGGTAATACGAGCCATCGTCTGTCCTTAATCTCATTGGGATTAACGTGCTCGGTGAACTCTAGGTGTCTGTAAAATCGAATTTTCGACCCGTTCTCTCATTTCTGACTTCGACAGCCACGCAGCCTCTTCTAATCTGTGATCTCCACGACAGTCTTAATTAAGGGCCTCCCGACCCCCGCAAAGCTGGACTTTTGGCTGCTCTCTTATTCGACTCGAAGCCCTCTCAGTCTCAGCGCCAACCTCTAACTACAGAATAGTGTAGATGGGGTGAATAATGCAAATAGAAGCACGAACGAGGAAGCTGTCTGCGTAACATACGAGCGATATTGAAGTCGTCCGTTTGTTCTTTTTCTATTCTAGAAGCCAGCAAGCTCACCGTAGTGCGTCTGTTTGCTTTGCTGACTGAGTGAAGCATCCCTTTCACTCTCTTCTCCAACAATATTTCTTGTTCCGAACGGAACAGGATAAAGGCTGAGAGAAAGATTGACAGACTGACGGATAGACAGACAGACAGACACTAAGACAGACAGACAGACAGACAGACAGACAGACAGACAGACAGACAGACAGACAGACAGACAGACAGACAGACACTAGGACAGGCAGACAGACAGACAGACAGACAGACAGACAGACACACAGACACACAGACAGACACTAGGACAGACAGACAGATAGACAGCCAGACAGACAGACAGACACACACACAGACACTAGGACAGGCAGACAGACAGACAGGCAGACAGACGGACAGACAGACAGACAGACACTAGGACAGGCAGACAGACAGACAGACAGACAGACAGACACACACACAGACACTAGGACAGGCAGACAGACAGACAGGCAGACAGACGGACAGACAGACAGACAGACAGACAGACACACAAACACACAGACAGACAGACACTAGGACAGGCAGACGCACCAAGACACAAGCAAGCACAATTGTCATATCATCTCTATTCCCTGTGCTCATTGCGTAAATTACGCAAGTGAATTCTTTTAACTTTTATACATGACCGGTTGGGTCGTGGCACGAGAGTTGGACGGACGCGTTTACCTCACGGCATCTGTCGCATCTGTTGCAATAGTTAAACCATTATTGTTCTTGTTAAAAACTCTTTACTCATTGTCAGCGAGAGAAGGGAGCACCCAGAATGCCTTGACAACACTGATTGCTTGAGCAGAATCATATCATGAGCCAGTATGAATAGAGCCGGCTTGAAGAGGCGGGCAGGGAACGTGGAAGAGCCAGCCAAAACCAACGGAGGTCACTGGGCAAACGAACTGGTTTCAAATAGGAGAGGCCTCCGTTGGGACGAGAAATGCTGAAATAAATATACTCATAGAAGATGCTTCAAGCACGAAAGAGGATGAAGACTGGGTCAAAGGAAGCAATCACTAGAAGGGGCCGCTTTTGCCCCCGAGACAAAAGAGAGACACGCCAGACGGGAGTCGAGTCAGGCAAATTGAGAAAGAATGATGAGGAGCCCAGCGTCACGACCTCTGCTCTCCGGCGAGCGAAGCTTGCATTTTATTTTTCTCATCCGATTCTCTCCTGTAGCTCTGATCACCAATTTCCGCTGCCTGCTTTTGGTCTCTGCGGTAGACTTTTGCTTCTGTCCCACTCTTTCCGGCCTGGTCCTGGACATCTAGCCATGCTGGGCCACGCATCAGCCTGTGATTTTGGCGTCCTGTAAATCATGTCTGTTGATTGACTGGCAGACAGACAGACAGACAGACACCCTGACGCACTATAAGCGACATTGTCACACAACCGGCGAGAAGCATCACTGCCTATGCATTCCGCCGACTCCCCTGAGCAGGCATACAAGCGCGCGGATACGTACGCAGACATAGAAGCACAGGCACACACTCACACAGGAGTGTACGGCGGCTTTACCTTTATATATCGTTAGGCATTTACAATTCACTGTGCCTTGGGGTTTGGCCCTAAATGGCGTTAATTGCCAGACGCACCTCTCCCCCTACAGACATTGTATTCAGCTCTACAACCCTTCACATCAGAACCATGCATTTAAACGACCAGGGATTTCGGCATGGATTTTATGGTGAGGAGACAGCGCCAAGATTCCATACCGTAAAAATCCGATATTATTTCAGGTATCGGTGTTGTTGCTTCTCATTTTGGCGCCGGCGCCTCAGGCGCTTATTGTGGCGCTGTGAAGTGATGTTCTTGACGATTTTCATTACGGATCCTAGCTGCTGGCAGATCCAACCGGAGCCATCAAAACCAAGGTACCCGAAGACCTGTCGACTCTGCCAGTTCTGAGTGATGGTGTTACGCCCTGGCTCTTTTCCTCGACATTGTTGGCGCTTTCTTCGAGTGTTGGCGCCTTCGTACAACGTCATCTTCGAAGCGTTTCAGAGGGTCCTTGGACGCTCTTCTGGGCGACCCCGACCTGACCCCGTCTTCAAAGTCGAGTATGCTGACGATGTCACTGCCATTGTGGCAGGACCGTTTCCCAACACACTCAGGGATCCTTGACTAATGACAATGGTTTGAAATTCTGGGAGGCCAAAACTGTTGCCATAATGTTCACCTGCAGTAGAATACGCTGGAGCATAAGGCCTCTGCAGCTTTACAGCAGAGATATCGCCCTCACCCAACAGACCAGATGTCCCGCAGTCATACTAGACCACCGGCTCAACTGGTCCTTCAACGGAAAATGCAATCCAGGGCAGAACGTGTAGGCTTTATCTGCAACGCCACTAGGTCCACACCTTTTGCTGGCATCGGGGCCTTCTTTAATCTACCGCCTCTCGACCTCTTCGTCAGGGGTAGAGCGGCTCGAACGATGCGGCGTCTACAGGAGCCGGTGTCAAATTTCTCTACATGAGGGCACCTGCTAAGCGGAACCTTGTCCCGCATAGCGACCTGTGCCTCAGCATCTCAATGAGTGCCAGGCCAATCGCGTCTTCACCGATGGCATTGCCTCAACGCTCAATCTGAAACAAAGCGATACCATCAACGACCACTGGAACCCTGGTGAGCTCCACTGCTACACCGACGCTTCTAAGCAGTCAGTCAACACCGGCTTTGGGGTTGGGATCTTCCTGAACGGGTGGGTCATCGCAACCCACGCTCAGTATGCTGGGGTCAACTTCAGTGTTTTCCAAAATGAAGTTCTCGCCATCAGCTCCTGCACTGCAGAGCTGAAATGAAGAGCATCATTTTTGCATTCGGACAGCAAAGCTGCTTTGCCGCCATCAGTGGCTGCAGCGTCAATTCTGCTACAGTCCTCGACTGTATCAAACTGCTGAACATGTTGGGTTCTACCAAAACAAAATTACCCTGAATGGATTTCGGGACATGTGGGGATCCGAAGGAATGAGTTGGCTGACGCCCTTGCAAAAGTTGGCGCCTCCGGCTCCTCCCTCGGGCCCGAATCCATCCTGCTTGCGACGCCATTGTAGTGAGTAAACTCAGACGGAGCGCGAGGTGGAAAAAAGTACGGCTCTCACAAGAGCCCGCAACCAGTGAATATGTATTTGGGGTGTAGTACCCCTCCGATTCATATTGATTGGGCGTGGCCCGATGTACATAAGTAAAGTACACATGCGACCTCGACTCACACCATTGTCCCGATTCTCAGCTGCGTCATCGATCTCTAGCGCATCAAAGCGTGGATCAGGACCCACAGCACCGCTTAACTTGGGCGAACTGCGCTACCTGAAGGCAATCCAGAGGCGCTGTCCCTCAGCCCCCTCACCAGCTCCAGAGGCTCCATTTGCGCCTTTCGCGAAGAGACATCCGGGCTACCACCATGACCCTCTCAGGTCACGGCTGCTTCTCCAGGCACCAGTACCTGCAGGCAACACCACCAACGCTAATTGGAATATCTGCAGCTCAGGTAATGAGCTCAGGTGATCAGGTAACTCAGGTGATGAGCATTTTTGTCAGCATCTGCCCCGCCTTCATGGGAGCCAGACTCACTTACCTCGGGCCACACACATTAACCATTGAAGCGTGCAAACCGGAAAATTTAAATCAGGTCATGCGCTACCTCCGGGCCACCCGCCGGGCTGAATTCTCCTTTCAAGAGAGCAACTGCTGGTGACACTGGGGGGCCTCTCTGGGCGGCTCCAACCATACGTCCTCGCCTTCCTGCCGTGTCCCTCCGGGATAGCCCTGCAGCTGAGTCAAGAAGTCAAGTCCCCCCCGCCAGTGGCGACGCCATTCCTTGAATGAAATCAAACTGAAGAGTCTCCGGCCGAAGATTTAATTAAGATTTATGACTGCTGTTACCAAAAGGCACTAGCAGCCGTTCCTTGTTATAAGTACCTTGTAAAGATAGTCCGGCACTATAAAAATTTGTTTATGATACAGCTAGTCCATCTGCTTGGTTCTGGTTAGAATCCACATATAATTAGATACGGCGATGGAACATGGACCTTGCTGAAAACTATTTTATACGATGCCCGCTGATCCTATTATTTAGTACTCTTTTTTGTTGTTTTCATCGCATAAGCCATTAATTAGCCCGCATTCAGGGCTTTATTTGCGTGTACGCGTAGCCAAAAAAACGTTTTCTGCTTGGAACGCAACAATCTAGCTTATATTGACGATAAAAAAGTAAAAAAATATGAGTACACTAATTATATGAAGTTTAGTTATTAAGCGTTTTGTATGACGGATTAAAACACGAAAAGTTTAGCTTTATGCCGGACAATTCTGCGTTTATTTTTTTTTCGGTTTGTCTTAATTTAGCTTAGAAGGCAGAGACGGTTATGTAATTCTGTTCTGGAATTGTGTTTGCCTGCAAGAGGGGTTCGATATTTTAAAATGGTGCTAAGTTGCTATGATTTAACGCTGCTATAAAGATCTGCCTATTGTTAGGGCATTTATTATTTAGCAGAAGCGATAATATTCGCAGAAAGCAGTTATTTCGAGTTATTCATAAAAAGCTGATTAATATAGTACATGTTCGCAGATATAAAGGTGACTTTAGTGACACACTAAAAGCATCTGGAGTAAGGCAAGCGTAGTTTTAAAAGAAGATCTCAAACCGATTTAACACAGTGCTTGCGGGAATTTTTAATTTGCTACAAACGCGCTCAGATATAAGTTGCGTGCAGAAAACGCAGATTTCAAGATTATTCAACGAAAAGCTTTATTATTAAAAAAGCGACGAGAGAATTTCTATTATTGTTGCATTAGTCAGTTTTTGCATTAGAAATCAGCTGGAAATTGGACCAGACAGAGGTTATGCGATTAACAAGTTATAACTATAGGGGCATAGTTAATATTAATAGCCAAAAGACAAATAAAGTACTCAACTTTTGTTCGTAGTACAGTAGTTATATTATAGATTTGTATTTAATTTACTCTTTTTTAGATTTCGGTGCCACTTTTATTATTTTTATTAATTTTAGGATTTCCTCAAACTATTGTCTCATTATTTTTCGCATTATAATGACTTTCTAACCAACAAAATCCAAACAGATTTTTAAAGATTTCCGCGCAATGTAAAAAAAGATCTTCGAGCTCATATGTAAGATTCACGGTATTAAATTTTGTGAACAAGTTACACGAGCTATCACTGAGTAGACAATTAGAGCGAATTTGTCAATCAAAGAAATTTTTTACCATAATAAGCGAGTTCGTCAATTTATATATAATACGACACAGTAAAAAAACAACATACCTGTACGGTTTTAAACAAAAAACTATAAACTGGTGGCAAAAAAGCAGCTCATGTATTATGAGGAGTCAAAAACCGGCAAACAAGGCGAGTGGCAGGGATTTGCAATTACATGCGCTATTAATTTTCCACTAACCTGCATATTAGCGATAAATAAGTGGCAAAAGCGGTTAAGTGTAAAATAAAATTGCTGGATTTTGGAAATAAATAGTTAATAAACAAGCACGCTGCGAGTTTGACGCGGGACGATAAATATTGCACGGGATTAAAAAATCACAACACAAAAAGCAACACCTGAACGATTTTTTGACTAAAATGTTTTTATATAGAATTTTGATCAAACCATAGCTTTGAATACTTCAATAATTTAATGATAAAAATTGTAATAGGCATTAAAACAACTGATCATTCGCTTTGATACTACTGGCATGAGTAGAATATATGCAATGCGTGTATAAATAATAGAAACTTGCATTCGATAAGCATGCCGCAAGCAATTTAAGCAATTAGCCAAGCTCGAAGATACGGAAATAAAAACTGTCCTCTTAGCAAGCCGATAGGTGACTTGGCGTAAAATATACGCGGATTCGTTCTGGGCATGGGCACTCGGGATACCCAACTTTATACTGCTTTTGGGCTTGTAAAAAATAAATAAATTTTTAATGGCTGCGGAACTTTGATCTGTTGAAAAGAACATATTTAATTAAAAAATTATCATATCGTCATTTTAGCCCGGAGAAGTTGTTAACAAAAGATAGTTTAAGAAACTAATAATTTAAAAAAAGTCTAAGAAAATTTCTAACTTCGGTAAATTTGTATCCTTCGCACTATTAAGTTTGACTTGATCGTGAGATTAGTAAACTATAAAGTCTTATTTAAGTTTGTATGAACTCTCATATGAAACGATCACTTAAACCTCGAGACGAATTGGTCTAAACTGGCATATCCGGGCATCACTCCGCGGCGCTGCAGTTCTCTGAAATTGTTGAGTAAAAATGAGCAGATTTTAATTTTTTACTATTTTGTATTGTATAGTTTTCTGACTAATTACTTTTGGCTTTTAAGGTTATGAAAAAGGTAGATTAGATCGATTAATGATTTTTAGACTGCTTATGGACAGCTGAGTTTTCATTGTTACTACAGGTGTCAATCATGCAGGATGGACGAGAAAGTAATTTAGGATGTCATAGATATAAAATGGAGAATGTCTGATTATATCAGAGGATGTCAGACGATAGAGAATGGATCAGATGTTTTAGTTTCGGAGCTGATACCAGAGGACAGGATATCAGGGAATGGCAAATGATGTCAGATGTAACTATAGATTGCAGTTCATGCCAAAGAGCGCCAATCGATATCGGGAGATGGCGGATAACAAATTCTAGGAATGATGTCAGTGTTCGATGGATATTAGATAGTATCCGAGGATGCACCCGAAACATCATGGTTCAACGCACCAGTGGCGGCCGATTCAGTGGCGGCTACTTCGCTTCCGCATTTGATCTCGGCGGCTGGCGTCACCTCAGCGACCGCCGGCTTATTGTCGGCGTTTTCCCCGCCGCTGACAGTCGACTCGCGCTTGTCCTCTCCAGCAACTTCGGGAATTGGCTCTGAGGTCACGGCGCTCGGGCCCGTACTGAATATTGCAACGGTGAGTGTTTTTTAACGGTTACACCGTGGAGGCCAGTGTGTTTCAACGGTTACATCATGGAGGTCAGTTTGTTTCAACGGTTACATCATGGAGATCAGTGTGTTTCAACGGTTACATCATGGAGGTCAGTGTGTTTCAACGGTTACATCATGAAGGTCAGTGTGTTTCAACGGTTACACCATGGAGGTGACCGTGCTTGATCGGTTATTTCAGGGAGGTAACTCAAAGCGCAGCAACTCACCCAGTAGCGTACTCCTTGATGTCGTCCATCGTGATATCCGCAGCCACCGGTTTCGAGGCCTCGTCTCCCACTTTGTCTTCCTCCTTGGCCGCAGCCTTGGCTTCTTCGCCTCCGTCCTTCTCCTCGCCGGTTCCATTAGCAGCTGGGGCCTCGGCGACCGGAGCGGCTTCGGCGGCGGCTGCGGTAGCGGCAGCAGGCTGCTGCTGAGCCGGCTGCTCCTCCGGCTTCTTGCGAGCGTCCTCGGGCAGATCCAGGCCGGCGCTGCGTTGGAACGCGGCGCCAAGACTGCCGGCTGACAGACGGTGCACCGAGGCCAGCCGACCGCCGGCCTCCAGGGTCAGCGCGACCGGGGCGCCGAGCCGGCAGCAGATGGCGACGTCGCCACTCCGAAGGAACTGCTCCCGCCAGGCGTGCACCTTCAGGCCGGGGAAGCCGAGCACCAGCAGGGTGCCATTGTCCAGATAGGCGGCCAGGCCGAACTCCCGGACGTCCGGCCGAGTTGACGACGGGAAAACCGCGTGACCGCTGGACAGCAGGCGGCCGGTCAGGCGGCATTTGACGCGAGGCTTCAAGCCCGGCAGGTTGAACAGTTTCACTTGCTCCTCGGATGCCACCAGCAGCTCGTGCGGCCCGTCAACGGTTGATTCGGCGTCAACAATGGAATGATTGCGCGCAGACAGGGTGTACAGAGCGGCTACTGGGGCTCCGTGCTTCAGGTGGAGCTCCTTGACCAGCTGCGCCTGCCATTCACCCTCTTCCGGCTGCTGCTGCTGCTGCTGCTCTGGCTTCTGCTCTGCAGCCTCATCATTAGTCGCGTCCGCGGCGGCTGTGGCAGCTTCATCTTTCACGGCCGGTTTCGGCGGGCGAGTCAACTGGAAGGCGAGGATTCTGCCAGACGCGTCTCCAGCTAGCAGGGACACCGCGCGAGCGTTGGCAGCGGTCAACTGTGTCTCGGTGAGCAGCAGGGCGCCGATCTGGCCTCGGGGCCGGGGGTCGAGCGGGCCAAGCTTCTGCTTCTCCGGCGGCGGAGGCGGGGCGGCAGCTTCGGCTGCAGCGGCGGTGACGCCTTCGGCTGCAGATTCGTCCTCCTTCTTTGCTGTCTCTTCGGGCTTGTCTTCCGGTTTCTCTTCCGGTTTCTCTTCTGGTTTGTCTTCCGGCTTGTCTTCCGGCTTGTCTTCCGGCTTGTCTTCCGGCTTGTCTTCCGGCTTTTCTTCCGGCTTTTCTTCCGGCTTTTCTTCCGGTTTTTTTTCGTCTGCCGTTTTCTTTTCCGGCTTCTTCTCGTTAGTAACGGTGTATTCCTGTTTGCGACCGGGTCGGAACTTTTTTAGCATGCGGAAGCTCTGGCGCAGACTGCTGCCCAGGCCGCTGCCGGCATCGGAACCGGAAGCTCCGCCGTTGACGGCGGCGGCGCCGGAATCGGCGTCGCCGGAGGCGCCGACGCCGACCGCTGGCAGAGTCGGGTGTGCGGCGATCTGTCGGACGGAGCGAGAGTCGAATACGGCGACACCGTGCGCGGTGCCGACAGCCAAGATGCCCCAGCGCTGGCTGTAGGCCGCTGAGGTGACGGGGCTGGGCGGGCTGACCAGGGCCACGCAGCTCGGCCGGAACGGCGCGCCGAATTTGGCGACGGCCTCCGGTGGGCGGATCTTCAAAGATTTATAGGTGGATTGTTTTTTTGACTATTAACACTGTTAAATTGTTGATTGATGGATTGTTTGATTGACTGATTGATTAATTGATTGACAGATTGATTGATTGATTGGTTGATTGATTGACAGATTGATTGATTGATTGGTTGATTGATTGACTGATTGATTGATCTTGTTTGCTTTGTTGATTGATTGATTGACTGGCTGACTGATTGATTTTTAATTGATTGATTTCATAATTGATTCATTGACTGATTGCATGATTATTTAAACGATGTATCTGTTGCTCACCTGCAGAGCCTCGGGTCCAGTCCACTCGTAGGCGGCGCCGGTCGCGCTCCCTTCGGCCAGAAAGTCGGCTCGAACCGTGCGCAGATCGAGTTGAACATCGCCAGCCTCGAGCTCGTCAGTTGGCGACCAGACAACGGCCTGACCACCTGAGCCGGTCACCAGCAGGCCCTCACCAACCAGCTGCACATCGAAGATCGCCAGCCGCGGGTCCACCGGCGGAGGCGGCGGAAAGTCGACGCCAACGTTGCGCAACAGTTTGGGAAACGCGTCGCCGGCTTCGCCGGAAGCTTTGCCGTTGCCGACGGCGGCCGCGTCGGCGACGAACAGCCGGGCGGTGTCCAGACGGCCGAAAGGAACTCCGAGGCCTTTGCGAGCGTCGAGCATCCAGAAGGCGACGCCTCCATCGGCATGGCCTGTCACTAGCAGGTGCCGCTCCTCCCCGGCGGTCTCCTTCTCCTCCGTCGACGCTTCGCCGCCGTAGAATCGGCCGCCGTTGATTGGCCAGTCGCGCTGGCTGAATGCCGCGGCTCCGGCTGCGGCAGCGGCTTTGGCGGCGGCTTCGAGAGCGAGCCGGGTTGGATCCGGCAGGCCAGCTAGCGGCCCGAACACCCGAGCGACTGTCGGCGGCGCGTCGGCGGCCGACAGGCAACGAAGATACGGCGGCCGGAAGGGGCGCCAGTCGGAGTCGGCGATGTCGATGGCCAGCAGGCGGGTCTGGCACACGGCCAGCAGGCAGTCGGGTCGCGGCAGCAGCAGTCCAACAGGAGCTGCTGGCAGCTGGTAGCAGGCCTGACGACTGCCCACGGTCAGGGTCACCGAGTGCACATCCGAGTGGGTGTTCTTGGCCAGGCCGCCAGCGAATGCGGTAACGCCGCCGCTGTACGAGGCCAGCAGAGGGATTGGTTGGCATGGAAACGGGCCATAGACGGTGGTCCGATCGCCCAGCTGCTTGGCCATGACCGGCGGCACCTTCTGCTGCTCCTTCTTTGTAGCTTCTGTCTCGGCCTCCGCCTTGTCTTTGTCGGAATTCTCTTCAGTTGTCTCGTTGGTTTTAGCCGAGTCTTTGTTGTTGCCGCTATCGGCGGCTGGCTCGGACGGCAGTTCGGGAATCTGCCATTCGGCGTAGGCTCCATCCGAGTGGCCAGTCAGCAGTGTCGGGGCATCGTCGTTGTTGGTCGAACGGCGCCAGGCGAGGCATTCGAGCTCCGAGGAGAGCGCCAGGCAGCGCGGGGCGGCAGTCGCAGCGCTTAGCAGAACGACTGGACCGCCGCGGTACCCCACTGCAATCAGCTGCTGCTGCTGCTGCTGCTGCGAGGCGGAGGCATCGGCGGCTTCTCCGGCGGCTGCGTCATCGACTGAGTGAGCTTGCGGAGCCGCCTGCATGGCAACCACAGAGCCCCAGGAGCTGGCGGACGATTTCGCTTCATCCGAGAGGCTGCGCGAAATTATTAAATTAACAAATAATTTTAGTGCTTATCTTAGTGTCTTAGTGTCCGCCTTAGTCTGTCTTAATGTCTGTCTTAGTGCCTTAGTGTCTGTCTCAGTGTCTGTCTATCTCTAGACAGACAGTCAAATACTTTTAAAAATAATTTTATCTCCAAACTATACCTCTCTATCTGAACTTTCCCAAAAATGATGTCAGTGACTATTTTTGATAATTACGCACATTACCATGATTCATTGCAGGAAGCAGTGTGTGCGTTAATATACTCGTAACTTGACATTTTTCCATCATTACTAACAGTAGAGCAAACAGTATCTAACTGTAAGAGTTTTATAATAAACAAAATTTTAGTAAAGAAATATTATTGTAAACAAAAACTTTACGCTAAAAATTTGCCAATCAAAGTCAACCCAGCCCTATAGAATTTGTGTTAACGAATACTAATTGCAAAACTATCTGTAAATTCCATTGCTTTGAATAAACAGAAGTGTTAAAGGAAGACCAAGACAACACTCCAGACAAGAACGGGTCATGTTTACTAGTAGAATAGGCGACAAAGTCGGTACGATTAATAGTACATAGTTTTGCATCGGAGCAGACGGAGGGCAGGCTGGGGGTGGTGATGAAGGAGAGGCTGGGAAAGAAGGATGGGGAATGGGGATAGAAATTGAGACTGGGAGGGGAAGACGGAAGGGATAGAACGAAGAGACATCCATAAACCGGTCATGTCTGGGGATCTGGAAAATAGGGTTGGTGAGACAGACGAGGCACTACTGGGGGGGGGGGGGGACTGGCCAGCCAAGGAGAGACGACGAATGAAGGGCGAATATAAATCCTCGAGGAGAGATAAATATTGCGGCCAGAACTGTTGGCTTTCTTGCCACCCGCGAGAGCGTAAATTTTTGTTATAGAGGAAGTGGCAAAATGGGAGAGGCAGACAGACAGAGTTTATGCAAGCCCGCCAACCTCCGTCAGCCTCCTTCGCGCCCTGTAGGAAAAATAATATGTTGCTGCTGCCGAAGACTGCCTGCCTGCCTGTCTGTCTGTCTGTCTGTCTGTCTGTCTGTCTGTCTGTCTGTCTGTCTGTCTGCCTGTCCTAGTGTCTGTCGTGTGTCTGTGTGTCTGTCTGTCTGTCTGTCTGTCTGTCTGTCTGTCTGCCTGTCCTATTGTCTGTCTGTGTGTCTGTGTGTCTGTGTGTGTGTCTGTGTGTGTGTGTGTGTGTGTCTGTCTGTCTGTCTGTCTGTCTGTCTGTCTGTCTGTCTGTCTGTCTGTCTGTCTGTCTGTCTGTCTTAGTGTCTGTCTGTCTGTCTTAGTGTCTGTCTGTCTGTCTGTCCGTCTGTCTGCCTGTCTGTCTGCCTGCCTGCCTGCCTGCCTGCCTGCCTGCCTGCCTGCCTGCCTGCCTGCCTGCCTGCCTGCCTGCCTGCCTGCCTGCCTGCCTGCCTGCCTGCCTGCCTGCCTGCCTGCCTGCCTGCCTGCCTGCCTGCCTGCCTGCCTGCCTGCCTGCCTGCCTGCCTGCCTGCCTGCCTGCCTGCCTGCCTGCCTGCCTGCCTGCCTGCCTGCCTGCCTGCCTGCCTGCCTGCCTGCCTGCCTGCCTGCCTGCCTGCCTGCCTGCCTGTCTGTCTGTCTGTCTGTCTGTCTGTCTGCCTGTGTGTCTTTCTGCCTGTCTGTCTGCCTGTCTGTCTGTCTGTCTGTCTATCTGCCTGTCTGTCTGTCTGTCTGTCTGTCTTTCTGTCCAGGGGGCGCAGCCACTGCATAAAATGGTTGAACATTGCCAAGTACAGTCAATCTCTACCCTTCCCTACCCAGCAGTTCGGCAATATACAGCGATGAGTCATGAGCCCCGTCAATCGCCACAATTCTCAATACTTCCCCTTCTCGGTCACGCACACTCTGTAAGTCTACTTCAAAGTCTAATATATAAGCTCTAATAGACGAGCTTAAACGGGTGACTTCTCTGCCCCCCCCCCCAGTGTGTGCAACAGCCCAGCTCAGCTCAAAGACCAAAAAGAGAAGAGAGAAAGGAGAAAAAGCATAAGGGAAGAAGAAAAGAGAGAGCAGAGAGGAAGACAGACTCGGTAGAAATGTGAGCATTGCGTGTGCTAGCTCGTACACTATCGACGAAATCCGCGAGCCTAGAGGGCAGTCTAGAAAGAGGGGGAGAGGTTCTCGCAAATACACTTTTTTGTCATGAAAAAATCCAAATTAATTGCTATATACTAATGAAATTAATGTCCCACGGGGCTGGCGCCTGAACCATATGACGCCCTGGGGGCGAGTGAAATTCCCAGGGTCCAATCCAGGGCTCAGTATAGCTTACTCTATTTCTCTCTTCCTCACCCCGACCTTGGAAAAATCGATAAGTTTCTTCTCCCTTCCATGCTCTGCTTGTTTTCCGTGTCTGTCTGTAGTCTGTCTGCCTGTCTGTCAGCCTGTCTGTCACTTTCTCTGATGTCACAAAAAATAGGCTGCAAGTACAGAGAAACGAACGGACAACTGCAGAGCTTGACTGGGTCACGTGACTAGCTGGTCGCAGTCACATGATCGCTCTTCAGTATCACTGTGGCCATCAGTAGCTTTTCCTTTTTAGTCAGAGAGGTAAGAGACACATGACATAATGACAGGTATCACTAATGAGCTCGGGGCAGACATTGTAAGAGGAAAATAATGAATTGCAAATAATTGATGGACTCACTTCTATAGTCCCAAATTTCTCATTTTCCCGCGAGCAGTATAGATAGCTAGAACAAAATATTGTTCCCATTGTTTACCCTGGCTGAGTGTAAATTAATTATAGATTGGTATGAAGTATTGCAAGGACTGGATAATTATTATTGAAGTAGTATTGTCAGCGTTTGCATTAGTTAGCTGATAACTATGCACTATTAGGGCAGTGTGTGTTATCTATCTCTAAACCTCTCGCGACACGTAAATGTAGACGGGGGTCAGCGGTGCTAGAAGGGTGTCAGGGGTGCTAGAAGGGTGTCAGGGGGGCTAGAAATGGGTGTCAGGGCCTCAGAGGTGCTATAAGGGTTTCAGGGGTGCTAGTAGGGTGTAAGGGGTGCTAGAAATGTGTGTCAGGGCCTCAGAGGTGCTATAAGGTTTTCAGGGGTTCTAGAAGGGTGTCAGGGGTGCTAGAAGGGTTTCAGGGGTTCTAGAAGGGTTTCAGGAATTCTATAAGGGTGTCAGGGGTGCTAGAAGGGTTTCAAAGGTGCTAGAAGGGTGTCAGGGGTGCTAGAAGAAGTTCAGTAGTGCTATAAGGGTGTCAAAGATCCTAGAATGGTGTTAGGAGTGCTAGTTAGGGTGTCAGGGGCGCTAGAAGGGTGTCAGGGGTGCTAGAAGAGGTTCAGTAGTGCTATAAGGGTGTCAGAAATCCTAGAATGGTGTTAGGAGTGCTAGTTAGGGTGTCAGGGGTGCTAGAAGGGTGTCAGGGGTGCTAGTAGGGTGTCAGGGGTGCTAGAAGGGTGTCAGGGGTTCTAGTAGGGTGTCAGGAGGGCTAGAAATGGGTGTTGTGCTAGAAAGGAACATGTACAATCTGATTTATAAATTCCCTTATCAGGCATAATTAGTAATTCAGGACATACTTAGGAATGCCCTGAGGAATTCAGGGCACTGTTTAATTGTCTGTATAGAAAGTAGAATATTTAAATGAAGACTAAACTTTGTTAAAGTCTATTCTACGCAATTGAGCACCCTAGGCGAGACTCCAAATCAGAGAGAAAGAGAGAGAGAGAGAGAGAGAGAGAGAGAGAGAGAGAGAGAGAGAGAGAGAGAGAGAGAGAGAGAGAGAGAGAGAGAGAGAGAGAGAGAGACAGACAGACAGACAGAGAGAGACGCCAGCTTAAAGTACACTTCAGTCTCCGTATAAACTTTTCACCAGACGATCAATTAAAGCTTTATAATTTGCTGGCTGCAACGGCCTTGGCGGCTCTCTTTGATCTCTTAGGTCTGATTGATATTATAATCTGCTATTCATAGAGTATCGACTAAACTAGTGTTGTAAATCATGCGCCTGTCAGACGGTTCAGAGTAAACGGTAGCTAGGAGAGCTCAGAATTGATGAACTTGAGTACGTCCTTGAGTACGTTTTGGGCTTGTGTTTTTTGAACAAGATCTTGAAGTCTTCTAGCATTATCGGGGGTATTTTTATAAATTCTAGAAAACTGTCATAACCCAAATGAATAGTATTCCTTTTTTATTATAAAATTTATTTTACAATCCGAAATGTCAGTTTCAAAATATCATATTGAAGGGTTATGGGTGGTTGGGGTGATAAGACAAGTTTTTAATACAATAGAGAGACGATCGGAGAGCCAGTAAGAAAGTGGAGTGGAGAGAAGGGAGGAAAAGAAGAGAGGAGAGAAGACGGAACAAGGACTACTTAACAACTCAGGACGTTACACTTGCGAATGGTAGAAATTCTAGAAAAGGCCGCTTGCTCCGCTGTGTCTATGGCAATGAAGCCTTTTCACTAACAAACTCTCATACTCTAACCCTGAGTTGTTAAGTAGTCCTTGAGACGGAAAAGAGAGGAGAGAGGAGAGAGGAGAGGGAGAGAAGAGTGGAGAGAGGAACAAGAAGGAGAGGAGAGAGGAGAGTGAAGAGAGAAGAGAAAAAAGGAGAGAAGAGAGAATAGAGGAGAGAGGAGACAAAAGAGAGAAGAGAAGAGAGGAGAGAGGAGAGAGGAGAGAGGAGAGAGGAGAGATGAGAGAGAAGAGAGGAGAGAGGAGAGAGGAGAGAGGAGAGAGGAGACAGGAGACAGGAGAGAGGAGAGAGGAGAGAAAGGAGAGAGGAGAGAGGGGAGAGGAGAGAGGGGAGAGACAGAAGAGAGGAGACAGAAGAGAGAAGATAAGAGAGGAGAGAGGAGAGGAGAGAGGAGAGAGGAGAGAAGGGAGAGGAGAGAGAAGAGAGGAGAGAGAAGAGAGGAGAGAGGAGACAGAAGAGAGAAGAGAAGAGAGGAGACAGGAGAGAGGAGAGAGGAGAGAAGAGAGAGAAGAGAGAGAGAGGAGACAGGAGAGAGGAGAGAGAGAAGAGAGGAGACAGGAGAGAGGAGAGAGGAGAGAGGAGAGAGAAGAGAGGAGACAGGAGAGAGGAGAGAGGAGAGAGAAGAGAGGAGACAGGAGAGAGGAGAGAGGAGAGATGAGAGAGAAGAGAGGAGAGAGGAGAGAGAGAAGAGAGGAGACAGGAGAGAGGAGAGAGGAGCGAGAAGAGGAGTAGATAAGAGAAAAGAGATCTGAGAGGAGACGTAAACCATGAGCTGGCGGGATTGCGAAGTTTCAACGGACCAGAGGACCGGATAGAGAGGCTTCGCACACCACAGAAAATCTGCTGTCATAAAAGGGAACTTTTAGCCGAGCGAAAGCAACAAATACTGGCAACTAGGAGCGTAGTTCATAGTGTCGAAGTTCGAAGTTGGAGAGAGAAAAAGAGATATTTTGCAGAACGCGTGCAAGTGTGGGGCAAGGAGAGAAATTCTAGAATAAACAGACAGCCCACCAGGTCTTTGGCCAGAGCTGGTTAGCGTTCAGCCTCCCGCATAAGATAAAGTTATTGTATCTAAGTAAGTTAGCGGAGCGCTCCCGCCTGCTTAAAAATTCGCTGAAAGCGGAGAACTCTGCAACAATCAACAGCGCGCGATGCGAAACGCCCCGAAAGCATGACGATGAACAGATGGAGAAGATTCTTTATATAGCTGCTAGTCAGTATTAATGCGATTAGCAAATATATAGATATGATACGAGCTGCCGGAGCGTGTGAATCAGTTGACCCAAAAGAGAGAATATAATAATAAAGAATAAGATGGAAGAAGCAATGAGTTTATATAAACAAGCACCGAATTGCGTGACTTCCTTGACATTTTTTTCGAAACTCACCCGTACTTTAGAATGAAGAAACCCCAAATTGAAGCAAGCAGCGTTTGATGAAAATGAAGCAAAACTGGGAATAAAAATTGGGAATTTTTTTGGGAATAAAAAACCCAGTTAAAGGAACGATAAAACCCTAAAAAGGTAAAGAAAAACGAAGAATATTTGGGTCTGTAAAGTATGACCGCGCGAGCTTTTCCTGTCGGAATTTCAAGTCAAATCCAATCAGATTTGATATTTAGTCTAGTCTTAGTTGTAATCTAGTCAAGTTTTTAATCTAGCTCGTAGTCTAATCTAGGCTAATCTAGTCTAGGCTAGTTATAATCTAGTCCAGCAGTCTATAGACTGGATTTGACTTAAAATTTCGACAGGAAAAACTCTGCGGGAAAACTTCCTGCTCCCGAATATTTCATCAAAAACGAAGAAAAAAACGAAGAAATCTATTTGAAAACGAAATAAATTCTTTTAAAAAACGAAAAAAGTCAATTAAAACAAATAAACTCTATTTAAAGTCGTGGAAAGCCCAATTTAAATGTAGAAAATTCTAATTCTGTTTAATAAAACGAAAATATCTAATTAAAAAAACAGAAAACCGACTTAAAGAAAAAAACCCCAGAAAACAAATAAATAAAAAAATTGAATTAACACTTAACAGGCAAAACACCGGCTTCCCATCCACTCACAATTCGGAGATGATCTCTGCCGAGGTTTCCAACTGATCGAATTTCCAAGACTTCACGTCGACAACGCGAATCCGTCCGCTCTCGTAGCCCAGCCAGACGGCGTCATTGGTTGCCACGGCGATAGAGGTGACGCGTTGGCCGTCGGATCCGTCGGCCGGTCCGACCTCTAGAACGGCGACATGGTCGATGCGCCACTGCTGCTGGTCGGCACCTTCTGGCGCGTTCAGCTCCCACTTGTGCAGCCGGTTGTCCGAGGTCAAGCTGATGAGACGGCCCTGGTGGGAGCAATGAGGGGAGAGGGGAGATTTATGACCTGCCGAAAGAGGAGATTTATGACCTGCCGAAAGGGGAGATTTATGACCTGCCGAAAGGGGAGATTTATGACCTGCCAAAAGGGGAGATTAATGACCTGCCAAAAGAGGAGATGACCTGCCAAAAGGGGAGATTTATGACCTGCAGAAAAGGGAGATTTATGACCTGCCGAAAGGGGAGATTTATGACCTGCAGAAAAGGGAGATTTATGACCTGCCGAAAGGGGAGATTTATGAATTGCTGAAAGGGGAGATTTATGACCCGCCGAAAGGGGAGATTTATGACCTGCCGAAAAGGTAGCTTCATGACCTAGTTTTATGATGATGACAAATTGAAGCAAGCTAGCCATATTTAGAGCCAATAAAGTTTTTGAATTAAAAATTAGGTAATTTGTTATAACCAGCAATTTACAATTCCAGCTTTGTGACTGAGTGGCTCTGGCCAATAATGTTAATTGACTGTTTTCACTGCTTATAAATTCCAAATTAATACTATAATTATTCATCTGTATCCTTTACGGAGTACAGACACGCCAGATTAAGGTGCTAAGATGCACTTTTAATTTAATTTGCATTTAAATAGTCTTTATCGTATAGTTCAAAATGAAACAAATAGCTTGGCAACAAGCCAAATTATCGTAAATTTTCTTTCTTTCCCAAGAGTCAAATCGAAATAGTTATTTATATAATAATGATAAATTTGCTAAATGCTTAGCGTAGAGAGGCTAAAGCGTGCGCGGCTGTCGGCAAGAATAAAGGGCGACATTTGATCTTGCCGGGAGTTGCTGGATGCAAGTGCGCAACTGCCATGCGCTGGTAGCCCGCGTGTGAACTCACGGGTCTTGATAACTTAATAGATGATAGATAGATAGATAGATAGATAGATAGATAGATAGATAGATAGATAGATAGATAGATAGATAGATAGATAGATAGATAGATAGATAGATAGATAGATAGATAGATAGATAGATAGATAGATAGATAGATAGATAGATAGATAGATAGATAGATAGATAGATAGATAGATAGATAGATAGATAGATAGATAGATAGATAGATAGATAGATAGATAGATAGATAGATAGATAGATAGATAGATAGATAGATAGATAGATAGATAGATAGATAGATAGATAGATAGATAGATAGATAGATAGATAGATGGATAGATAGATAGATAGATAGATAGATAGATAGATAGATAGATGGATAGATAGATGGATAGATAGGTAGATAGACAGACAACCCTGGCCGCTGCAGCTGGTGCGACGAAGCCTGCATCCGGTATTATAAGTAATTTCCGATTGCTCATCACACAGGAGGCGAGGAATCCAGGCTCCGGTTGGATCCAGTTTCAGACTGGGCACGCGAGCACGCAATAACCTGAGCACTGTATATCATACTGTCAGAATAGCACAGTCAGACCCGTGATCACTGGAGCAGATATATTAGACTGACTGCCTGACTGTGCCAAGACGGGAAGGGAAGATCAGGAGTGGAGCGGGGGGGGGACTCGAGGGACTCAGAGGGAGTAAACAGGGAAGAGAGAAAGAAGCACTGTGTGGGAAGCTGAGATAACAACAAAATTTTTGTATCGAGCGGAGCGAGAGAGAAGGTTATCCCGTTTCTGCAGCTGGCACTCCGGCCATTGGGATTAATTAAGCAAATCCTAATCCATCCTTCTCGTCCTATTATCGTTATGCGTGTACATACATTTTTTCTACTGTGAAATCCCAAGGGCGCAATGGTGGATGTATTAGTGGCTTCGTTGCTGTTGTTGCCTTTTTGGCCAGTGGCCGTATTTTTTGTGGTGGTTGGCGGGCTCTTAGGGATCGAGGGATGGGGAGTTGTAGCTTTAGGCATCGATTTTTCCGCCTAGCTCTTTCGTCCCAACCGGGTGGGGGCAGGGGTGGCATCTGGACAGACGGACAGACCGGACTTACAGGGGCCGAGAATTTGTGTATATGGGCAGGATGATGGGGGAGAGGCTGGGAGGCTAGGTCAGACAGAGGTTTCGGATGGAGATCATTAGTTATGCCGAAACGAGAGCGAGCGAGTGGCCAAGGGCGAGGCAAGTCGAGTCAAAAAAGCCCCTCAACAGTCGAATCCCAAGCTCGATCCCTTCGGTAGCATGAAATACCGAACTGGCGGGAAAAACCAGCGATGGTCCTCAAGGAATAAAAAAAGTTTTATGAAAATTCGATAGACATTTAATTATTCATATTTGTCCCCAACTGTGACGAATTCAAGCTGGTGTTTTTTAACAGCAAATTTATCAATTTTTCTGTTTCAGATCACACAGACTGGCGGGTTGCGGTATATGATATTGTACACTGGGGTCAAAATCGTTGATTAAAACGCATTTTTGCGTCATTTTACCTAACTCCTTATCTTAGCACCCCCTCAATTTACCTGACCCCTTATCTTAGCACCCCCCGTAATTTACCTGACCTCTTATCTTAGCACCCCGCAATTTACCTGACCTCTTATCTTAGCACCCCCCAATTTACCTGACCTCTTATCTTAGCACCTCTCCCCCAATTTACCTAACCTCTTATCTTAGCACCCCCCTAATTTACCTGACCCCTTTACCTTAGCACCCCAATTTACCTGACCCCTTATCTTGGCACCCGAATTTATGACTCCTTATCTTAGCACCCCCCACCCAATTTACCAGACCTCTTATCTTAGCACCCCCCATTTACCTGACCTCTTATCTTAGCACCCCTCCCCCAATTTACCTGACCTCTTATCTTAGCACCCCCCTAATTTACCTGACTCCTTTACCTTAGCACCCCAATTTACCTGACCCTTATCTTGGCACCCCGAATTTATGACTCCTTATCTTAGCACCCTCAATTTACCTGACCCCATATATTAGCACCTGCTAATTACCCGGTCATTATAAGATTGATAACTTCTTTTTGTGCCACAGCACAGCCAGGCAGTGCAATATGCCGTTCATATCATTGACAAATATATTATACAAATTTGCGGAGCTAATTAATAAACGTTGATTGTCAAACTACCAACGCTTAATTTACATAAAGATATGTAAGAGCAGGAACAAGCGAATTCCATTGCTCGGCTGGAGAGCTCACTGTCGATAGCTACTGAGTCTATGTAAGACTAAGGATTATGCAACTTCACTAGCTTGTATTAGATAACTTCTAAGCTCCATCCCAGGGGGATCTGCGGAGCACAATGAGATTAGGTAAGTATAGGGAAAAGCATGAGAAGCTACTCAAAAGCTGCTCGTCTCAAATCCCTAAAGCGATGGTTTAAAGAGCCACTCAAGTCATTTTGGGAGACGAAAATTATATTCTATAGATATTCTTCCCTATTATATAGTCAATAGCCGTAATAAGAGGCTGAGGACACCTGGATGAGGCAGGAGGAGAGGGAGGGTCGCTACCAGGAGAATTCGAAACAGAATAACGAAGCAATGACCTCTGTCTGAAATTTGAAATCGCTGAAGCTGAAGCTACCACTACTTCTGCTTGGTAAAATCTATTGTTGAGGCGGTTTCACAGGATGTAAACTTCACAAGACATAAACTTCATCGCAAGACCTAAACTTCATCACAAGACCTAAACTTCATCACAAGACCTAAATTTCACAAGACCTAAATTTCAAAATACCTAAACTTCACAAGACCTAAACTTCACAGGACCTTAATTTCAAAGGACCTAAATTTTAAAAGACCAAAATTTCACGTCGCAAAAAATAAAGCATCCACTAATAGGAAACTTTTAGCATCGCCTTCGTTTGACAGTCCAGGTGCTCGTTCATGGTGTCCATACACCCCCTCCCCCCACCCCCACAGATGACTCAACCGCCAACCGTCCGTCTCCCCCCTCGATCTAATCAGCTTACCTCATTCGGCAGGAACGCCAGCATGTTGACCTCGCCGACCTCCGGGTGACAAGCATAGAATTCCACTCCCGGGGCACCGAACCTGCCGGCGGGAGAAGCAAAGAACATTAGAAGAAAAAATTGACAAAAAAATCATTATAGAAAGATAATTGAAAAGACATCATAATTTGATTCCCAATACCGCCAAAAAAGAATATTTCATATTCTCCTGGGACACAAATTACGAAAGGTGGGAACAGCAGATGCCGTTCGGCCCTTTTTAGTGAGGCAAATCATCATTTCAAAAACGAAATTCTGCGCAGTAAAGCTGAGGAAAAAAAACTAAAAAATTCTCGCAGCTGCAAGAATTAGCGGAAAAATTGAATAATCAAAAGCAGTCGAACCTCCGTTTAAACAAATTTAGGAAGTTAGAAACTGAGAGAACAAACAGACTCTTGAACAGTAGTTTTTTCATTACAGCAAAAATCGAAAAGCAACAACTTACACGAATATTTCTCCAGCTTTGCTGCCCACAGCCAGAATGTCCAACACCTCGTCGTAAGCCACCGAGGTCGCGCATTCGGGGAAGCCAAATTTGCAAGCCTGTGGCAGTGACAGCGGATTGGGAGAAATAAATGAAATTGAGATTTTAGCAGCTGCTGTACGAGCTTTGAAACATCAATTGAAAACAAATTGCGCATTAGTGTTAGACAGGATAGTGTCACCTGTTAGACAGGATAGTGTCACCTGTTAGACAGGATAGTGTCACCTGTTAGACAGGATAGTGTCACCTGTTAGACAGGATAGTGTCACCTGTTAGACAGGATAGTGTCACATGTCAGACAGGATAGTGTCACATGTCAGACAGGATAGTGTCATCTGTTAGACAGGATAGTGTCACCTGTTAGACAGGATAGTGTCACATGTCAGACAGGATAGTGTCACCTGTTAGACAGGATAGTGTCACCTGTTAGACAGGATAGTGTCACCTGTTAGACAGGCTAGTGTCACCTGTTAGACAGGATAGTGTCACCTGTTAGACAGGACAGTGTCACCTGTTAGACAGGATAGTGTCACCTGTTAGACAGGATAGTGTCACCTGTTAGACAGGATAGTGTCACCTGTTAGACAGGATAGTGTCACCTGTTAGACAGGATAGTGTCACCTGTTAGACAGGATAGTGTCACCTGTTAGACAGGATAGTGTCACCTGTTAGACAGGATAGTGTCACCTGTTAGACAGGATAGTGTCACCTGTTAGACAGGATAGTGTCACCTGTTAGACAGGATAGTGTCACCTGTTAGACAGGATAGTGTCACCTGTTAGACAGGATAGTGTCACCTGTTAGACAGGATAGTGTCACCTGTTCAAATCATCAAATCATCAAATTTACTTTCAATTTAAACATGCCGCCCTTGAATGGACTATGGTACGGTATTAAGATTAGCGAATATAGTATTTAAATAACACTCTTAGCTACTAATTTTAGAGTGTCATATATCATAAACTATCTTACATAGAATAAAATTAAGCCCTAATAAATCAGTAAAATGTTTAGAATTTCAAAACTCCGCCCCCCGACCCCTTCCAACCAATTTAGTGCTGTGCATTGCGCGAAGTTCCAACTGCTGCCCCAATAAGCTACGACATTTTTAAGCTAGACATGTTAAAGTTTCTCCTGAAATGACTGACTGACTGCAGCGCAGTTTGATGCAATACAAGCTTGAAACGAAAATTTGTTTATAAAAATATTCGCCAAAGGAAATGTAAAATCAAAATCTGTTGCTGCGCACGCGTTTTGTACATCTTACGGGGGCGTGTTTACTTAGGCTCTGTTACGCCTTTTTTATGTCGCCAAGTGCGCACAAAATCGAGAACTGTGCGTGCGAAATGTCGATTAGAACAAATTATTTTGCTTGTGAAGCATCTAAAATTGTTTAAGCTTGACTGACTATCACGCCGCGTTAACTGCGCAAGTACAGTATATAGCACTTGGCTTAGATAAATAGCCTTAGTAACTATTAAATAGTTAAAATTGTCATGCTTCCAACTCACCCTTGGGTACGTAATGAGTGCAGTTTAGCCTCATTTACATAAAATCCTCACATCTTATCCCCTGTGACCTCTCTCCCCTGTGACCTCCCCTGTGACCTCTCTTCCCTGTGACCTCTCTTCCCTGTGACCTCTCTTCCCTGTGACCTCCCCTGTGACCTCTCTCCCCTGTGACCTCTCTTCTCTTTAACCTCTCTTCACTGTGACCTCTCTCCCCTGTGACCTCTCTCCCCTGTGACCTCTCTCCCCTGTGACCTCTCTTCTCTTTAACCTCTCTTCACTGTGACCTCTCTCCCCTGTGACCTCTCTTCTCTTTAACCTCTCTTCACTGTGACCTCTCTCCCCTGTGACCTCTCTCCCCTGTGACCTCTCTCCCCTGTGACCTCTCTTCTCTTTAACCTCTCTTCACTGTGACCTCTCTCCCTGTGACCTCTCTTCTCTTTAACCTCTCTTCACTGTGACCCCTCTCCCCTGTGACCTCTCTCCCCTGTGACCTCTCTCCCCTGTGACCTCTCTCCCCTGTGACCTCCCCTGTGACCTCTCTCCCCTTTGACCTCTTTTCCCTGTGACCTCTCTCCCCTGTGACCTCTCTTCTCTTTAACCTCTCTTCACTGTGACCTCTCTCCCCTGTGACCTCTCTCCCCTCTCTC
Source organism: Macrostomum lignano (assembly GCA_002269645.1). Lineage (NCBI taxonomy): Eukaryota > Metazoa > Platyhelminthes > Macrostomidae > Macrostomum > Macrostomum lignano. Next base: position 53,666 of record NIVC01002345.1, read on the forward strand.
CCCTGTGACCTCTCTCCCTGTGACCTCTCTCCCCTGTGACCTCTCTCCCCTGTGACCTCTCTCCCCTGTGACCTCTCTCCCCTGTGACCTCCCCTGTGACCTCTCTCCCCTGGGACCTCCCCTGTGACCTCTCTCCCCTGTGACCTCCCCTGTGACCTCTCTCCCCTGTGACCTCCCCTGTGACTTCTCTCCCCTGTGACCTCCCCTGTGACCTCTCTCCCCTGTGACCTCCCCTGTGACCTCTCTCCCCTGTGACCTCCCCTGTGACCTCTCTCCCCTGGGACCTCCCCTGTGACCTCTCGCCCCTGTGACCTCCCTTCTCTTTAACCTCTCTTCACTATGACCTCTCTCCCCTGTGACCTCTCTCCCCTGTGACCTCTCTCCCCTGTGACCTCTCTCCCCTTTGACCTCTTTTCCCTGTGACCTCTCTCCCCTGTGACCTCTCTTCTCTTTAACCTCTCTTCACTGTGACCTCTCTCCCCTGTGACCTCTCTCCCCTCTCTCCCCTGTGACCTCTCTCCCTGTGACCTCTCTCCCCTGTGACCTCTCTCCCCTGTGACCTCTCTCCCCTGTGACCTCTCTCCCCTGTGACCTCCCCTGTGACCTCTCTCCCCTGTGACCTCTCTCCCCTGTGACCTCTCTCCCCTGTGACCTCCCCTGTGACCTCTCTCCCCTGTGACCTCCCCTGTGACCTCTCTCCCCTGGGACCTCCCCTGTGACCTCTCTCCCCTGTGACCTCCCCTGTGACCTCTCTCCCCTGTGACCTCCCCTGTGACCTCTCTCTCCTGGGACCTCCCCTGTGACCTCTCTCCCCTGTGACCTCCCCTGTGACCTCTCTCCCCTGTGACCTCCCCTGTGACCTCTCTCCCCTGTGACCTCCCCTGTGACCTCTCTCCCCTGTGACCTCCCCTGTGACCTCTCTCCCCTGTGACCTCCCCTGTGACCTCTCTCCCCTGGGACCTCCCCTGTGACCTCTCGCCCCTGTGACCTCCCTTCTCTTTAACCTCTCTTCACTGTGGCCTCTCTCCCCTGTGACCTCTCTCCCCTGTGACCTCTCTCCCCTGTGACCTCTCTCTAATCCCCTCTCTTCTTATCTCTCAAATATCACAATAAGTGCGATTTCCATACTCAATTGACTTCTTCTCAATAATTTCACTACATATATATACATTTATGAAATTTTATTTACTAAAACCAACTTTCTCCTCACTATCCTTCGTAAAGGCCAATTATATTGTATAGGGAAGTTAGGGCTAAGATTAAATGGAAAATCTTTTTCTTCGGATAAAGCAAAAGTTTGAAATTTCCAATTGCCTTTTATAAATTTCAGACCCCTAGGGCTTTAATGTGTGGACTTCCGGCACGTAATTCTGTTCAATTTTCAGCTGGCTTTGGTTTTCATTGCGGATATTTTAGCCTATTCTCCTCTGTCCTTAGCTTCACTTTTTTGTGCCCAATGCTGGCCTCTTAATAGTTCCCGCCTATATTTGCTGAGGAGGCAAACATTCTTCAGTCTGGGAATAAAATGCCCGAGTTACTCATGATTTATAAGTGAATCCTTATTGACAATTATTAATCTGGCAGGTGAGGCACCTGTCTAACAGGTGACACTATCCTGTCTTACAGGTGACACTATCCTGTCTAACAGGTGACACTATCCTGTCTTACAGGTGACACAATCCTGCCTAACATGTGACACTATCCTGTCTAACAGGTGACACTATCCTGTCTTACAGGTGACACAATCCTGCCTAACATGTGACACTATCCTGTCTAACAGGTGACACTATCCTGTCTAACAGGTGACACTATCCTGTCTAACAGGTGACACTGTCCTGTCTAACAGGTGACACTATCCTGTCTAACATGTGACACTATCCTGTCTAACAGGTGACACTATCCTGTCTAACAGGTGGCACTGTCCTGTCTAACAGATGACACAATCCTGTCTAACAGGCGACACTGTCCTGTCTAACAGGTGACATTTCTGTCTAGAAAAGACACCGAATCATAAAAGTGTCAGTGAAATTTTGCTGTATTTGCATTTACATTCGGTGCCAAATGCCTTTTTCTACCAGCAAGCCTCAGATAGCATCACAGGATGATTCATCGAATGAAGCACCGCAACCGCCACTTATAAACTTCTTAGCCATCTCTTATGTTAGACAGAAAAATCAATATTAAAGCCTCTTGAAAATCGCATTAAAATTGCTCCTAGCCAGCAACTATGCAATCAGAGTCTTGGACAAATTTGCTTCAGGTTGCTGGCAATCTTAGCCTAAGCGCTAGTATAAATTCAATGAACTGCAAAAGCCTCACCGGTTTGATGTCGAAGAACTCCTTAAACTGACGCAGCTGTTTGTCGGTAGCTTTAGCTTTGCCGCCCCCGCCAAGGTGCAGTTTGTGCGGCAGGTCGCGAAATGTGTCAATAAACTTGGCCATGACTTTGCGAGGCTGTTTATTTAGATTTTTAGATTGTCAGTAATATTTATCGTCGGTATAGTTATTTTGATGCAGATAGTATCGTCTGAAACTGTGTTTTCGGGACTATGAGTCAGTGTCGTTTCGTGATAATTTTATCAATGCTGTTTAATAGAACAAAGAGGACCTTTTAAATACTCGTACAGTAGGTGGAATTTCTGGGGGCGGGTTGGGTTTTGCTTGCCGCGTAGCCCGCAAAGTTCCAGGCTAATATAAAGCTTTAGGGGGCCTTCAATATTGGCTGGGCTGATGAGGGACACAGGGGTAGGAGTGGGTTGGGACAAGGGGTAAAGAGCTCTGGCTTCCAGCGAGCCCCATAATTTTGTCGAAATGTCTACACTCCATCCTACACTAAAATATCCTATACAGTCCTTCCCCTAGCTGTATCAGCTTGTCTCTTGTCTCACCCCCACCCCACCAGCAGCGGAGGTCATTCAGAGGGTAGGCTATGTGATGGATGAATCAGTGGGTAGATATGGGTGTTATGCCTGCTATATTAGCATATTATTTACTCTTGAACAGCTGGAATAAATGAATCGATAGTTGTCATATTTTTTTGTATTAGCCCTGGTTGCCCTGGTTTCAGACATGACCTTCCAGTGACCCTGGCAACCTCACGCGACTCTTTAGGATTGTTGTCATTTGGCTAAGATTGATTCTGTGTAGAGTAACGTTGGGTCCAACTTTAGATGATCTCTTGATCCCGATTCTGACACCACTGATCCCGTTCTGACACCACTGATCCCGATCCTGACACCACTGATCCCGATCCTGACACCACTGATCCCGATCCTGAGACCACTGATCCTGATCCTGACACCACTGATCCCGATCCTGACACCACTGATCCCGATCCTGACACCACTGATCCCGATCCTGACATCACTGATCCCTAATCCCGATCCTGACTCCATTGATCCCGATTCTGACGCCACTGATCCCGATCCTGACACCACTGATCCCGATTCTAACACCACTGATCCCTGATCCCGATCCTGACACCACTGATCCCGATCCTGACACCACTGATCCCGATCCTGACACCACTGATCCCGATCCTGACACCACTGATCCCGATCCTGACACCACTGATCCCGATCCTGAGACCACTGATCCTGATCCTGACACCACTGATCCCGATCCTGACACCACTGATCCCGATCCTGACACCACTGATCCCGATCCTGACATCACTGATCCCTAATCCCGATCCTGACTCCATTGATCCCGATTCTGACGCCACTGATCCCGATCCTGACACCACTGATCCCGATTCTAACACCACTGATCCCTGATCCCGATCCTGACACCACTGATCCCTGATCCCGATCCTGACACCACTGATCCCGATCCTGACACCACTGATCCCGATCCTGACACCACTGATCCCGATCCTGACACCACTGATCCCGATCCTGACACCACTGATCCCGATCCTGACACCACTGATCCCGATCCTGACACCATTGATCCCGATCCTGACATCACTGATCCCGATCCTGACACCACTGATCCCAATTCTGACACCACTAATCCCGATCCTGACACCACTGATCCCGATCATGACACCACTGATCCCGATCATGACACCACTGATCCCGATCCTGACACCACTGATCCCGATCATGACACCACTGATCCCGATCATGACACCACTGATCCCGATCATGACACCACTGATCCCGATCCTGACACCACTAATCCCGATCCTGACACCATTGATCCCGATCCTGACACCATTGATCCCGATCCTGACACCACTAATCCCGATCCTGACACCACTGATCCCGATCCCGACACCACTGATCCCGATTCTGACACCACTGATCCCGATCCTGACACCACTGATCCCGATCCTGACACCACTGATCCCGATCCTGACATCACTGATCCCTAATCCCGATCCTGGCACCATTGATCCCGATCCTGACACCACTGATCCCGATCCTGACACCACTGATCCCGATCCTGACACCACTGATCCCGATCCTGACACCACTGATCCCGATCCTGACACCACTGATCCCGATCCTGACACCACTGATCCGATCCTGACACCACTGATCCCGATCCTGACACCACTGATCCCGATCCTGACACCACTGATCCCGATCCTGACACCACTGATCCCGATCCTGACACCACTGATCCCGATCCTGACACCATTGATCCCGATTCTGACATCACTGATCCCGATCCTGACACCACTGATCCCAATTCTGACACCATTGATCCCGATCCTGACACCACTGATCCCGATCCTGACATCATTGATCCCGATCCTGACATCACTGATCCCGATCCTGACATCACTGATCCCGATCCTGACACCACTGATCCCAATTCTGACACCATTGATCCCGATCCTGACACCACTGATCCCGATCCTGACATCATTGATCCCGATCCTGACATCACTGATCCCGATCCTGACATCACTGATCCCGATCCTGACACCACTGATCCCGATCCTGACACCATTGATCCCGATTCTGATACCACTGATCCCCTGCTGGATCCTGATTCTGACACAACAGATCTCAAATATGAAACCCCTCTTGCTCCATTTTTACCGCCTTTGTCTACAAGAAATTTGCTAGAAAAGTCTGCTGAATTCAGTAGAAGCAATTAGTAATAAGGGTTTTTCCTATACCCACTGTACTAATTTAGGCGAGGATGCAATTAGGCGGTGCAATGGATTGGAAGAGACTGCGGCGGGGGTTGTGGTTGCTATTCGACTTACTGTCTGGAAGGCTCTCTATCTATCTAATACCCATAGCCAGCTTCCTGTAGCTGCCGCTTAGGGGAAAACTAGCAATCTTTGCCCCCCGTTGGGGGACATCTATATAGAGTCTCTGTTCTCTACAAGTAAGTAACAAAAAAATAGCGAAATAAAGCCTTCACAAAGAAAACAGACAAAATACTCAAATGAAGTGCAATGCAAAAAGAAATCATCGCAAGACAGCAAGCATCCCCCAGATAGTAAGCATCCCCCAGATAGCAAGCATCCCCCAGATAGCAAGCATCCCCCAGATAGCAAGCATCCCCCAGATAGCAAGCATCCCCCAGATAGCAAGCATCCCCCAGATAGCAAGCATCCCCCAGATAGCAAGCATCCCCCAGATAGCAAGCATCCCCCAGATAGCAAGCATCCCCCAGATAGCAAGCATCCCCCAGATAGCAAGCATCCCCCAGATAGCAAGCATCCCCAGATAGCAAGCATCCCCCAGATAGCAAGCATCCCCCAGATAGCAAGCATCCACAGATAGCAAGCATCCCCCAGATAGCAAGCATCCCCAAGATAGATAGCATCCCCAAATAGCAAGCATCCACCAGACAATAAGTAGCTAGTGCGACAATTTCTTTAGCATTATAGCGGCTCCTTTAAAATTCACTTACTTTTACATTTGAAATTGTGTATATTTTATGTTTAACAGGGTGGCTCTTTTATGTTCTACATTGTGGCTCTTTTTTGTTCAACATGGTAACTCTTTTATGTTTGATACGGTGGCTTCCAATGTCTGACATGGTGGCTCTTCTATGTTTGACATGGTGGCTCTTCTATGTTTGACAAAGTGGCTCTTTAATGTTCGACATGGTGGCTCTTTAACGTTCGACATGGTGGTGCTTTAATGCTCAACATGGTGGCTCTTTATTGTTTGACATGGTGGCTCTTTAATGTTCTACATTGTGGCTCTTTAACGTTCGACAGGGTGGCTCTTTAATGTTTGACATGGAGTCATGTATGTGTTAGACATGGAGTCATGTATATATTTGGCATGGAGTCACATATATGCTTTACATGGTGGCTCTTTAATGTTCGACATGGTGGCTCTTTAACGTTCAACATGGTGACACTTTAATGTCTGAAATGATGGCTCTTTAATGTTTGACATGGAGTCACGTATACGCTTGACATGGTGACTCGTTAATGTTTGACATGGTGGCTCTTTAACGTTCGACATGGTGGCTCTTTAATGTTAGACATGGTGGCTCTTTAATGTTTTACATGGTGGCTCTTTTATGTTCGACATGGTGGCTCTTTAACGTTCGACATGGTGGCTCTTTAATGTTGCATGTTGGACATGGTGGCTCTTTAATGTTCGACTTGGAGTCACATATATGTTAGACATGGTGGCTCTTTAATGTTGGACATGGTGGCTTTTTAATGTTCGACATGGTGACACTTTAATGTCTGAAATGATGGCTCTTTAATGTTTGACATGGAGTCACGTATACGCTTGACATGGTGACTCGTTAATGTTTGACATGGTGGCTCTTTAACGTTCGACATGGTGGCTCTTTAATGTTAGACATGGTGGCTCTTTAATGTTTTACATGGTGGCTCTTTTATGTTCGACATGGTGGCTCTTTAACGTTCGACATGGTGGCTCTTTAATGTTCGACATGGAGTCACATATATGTTGGACATGGTGGCTCTTTAATGTTGCATGTTGGACATGGTGGCTCTTTAATGTTAGACATGGTGGCTCTTTAATGTTCGACATGGAGTCACATATATGTTGGACATGGTGGCTCTTTAATGTTGCATGTTGGACATGGTGGCTCTTTAATGTTAGACATGGTGGCTCTTTAAATTTTTTTCATGGTGGCTCTTAAATGTTTGACATGGTGGCTCTTTATTATTTGACATGGTGGCTCTTTAATGTTTGACATGGTGGTTCTTTAATGTTCGACATGGTGGCTCTTTAATGTTCAACGTGGTGGCTCTTTAATGTTCGAAAAAGTGGCTCCTTTATGTTTGACATGGTGGCTCTTTAATGTTTGACATGGTGGCTCTTTAATGTTTGACATTGTAGCTCTTAAATGTTCGACATGGTGGTTCTTTTACGTTTGACATGGTGGCTCTTAAATGTTTGACATTGTAGCTCTTAAATGTTCGACATGGTGGTTCTTTTACGTTTGACATGGTGGCTCTTTAATTTTCGACATGTTGGCTCTTTTATGTTTGACATGGTAGCTCTTTAATTTTCGACAAAGTGGCTCTTTAATGTTTGACATGGTGGCTCGTTAATGTTTGACATGGTAGCTCTTTAATTTTCGACATGTCGGCTCTTTTATGCTTGACATGGCAGCTCTTTAATGTTCGACATGGTGGTTCTTTATTGTTAGACATGGTGGCTCTTTTATGTTTGACATGGTGGCTCTTTTATGTTTGACATGGTGGCTTTGTCACGTTCGACGTGGTGGCTCTTTAAAGTTTGACATGGTGGCTTTTTTATGTTTGACATGGTAGCTCTTTAATGTTCGACATGGTGGCTCTTTTAAGTATGACAAAGTGGCTCTTTAATTTTTGACATGGTGGCTCTTTAATGTTTGACATGGTGGCTCTTTAATGTTCGAAATGTCGGTTCTTTTACATTTGAAATGGTGGCTGTTTAATGTTCGAAAAAGTGGTTCTTTATTGTTAGACATGGTGGCTCTTTTATGCTTGACATGGTGGCTCTTTTATGCTTGACATGGTGGCTTTTTCACGTTCGACGTGGTGGCTCTTTAAAGTTTGACATGGTGGCTTTTTTATGTTTGACATGGTAGCTCTTTAATGTTTGACATGGTGGCTCTTTTAAGTATGACAAAGTGGCTCTTTAATTTTTGACATGGTGGCTCTTTAATGTTTGACATGGTGGCTCTTTAATGTTCGACATGTCGGTTCTTTTACGTTTGACATGGTGGCTCTTTAATGTTCGACATGGTGGTTCTTTTACGTTTGACATGGTGGCTCTTTAATGTTCAACATGTCGGTTCTTTTACGTTTGACATGGTGGCTCTTTTATGTTTGACATGGAGTCACGTATATATGTTTTACATGGAGTCACAAATATGTTTGACATGGTGGCTTTTTAATGCTTGACATGGTGGCTCGTTTATGTTTGGCATGGTGGCTCTTTAATGTTCGACATGGTGCCACTGATATGTTTGACATTGTGCTTCTTTTATGTTTAGCAGTTTCATGTTTTCAAGGTGTTTTAATAAAAAAATTTTTTTGCACTACTAAGATTCGAACCCAGGTCGCTACATTAGCATTCCAGTCTGTTCGCATCTGGGCTATCTCTTTTCAATTGGAGTACATCAATTGTGGCCCTTATAATTCAATTCTTACAGCAAGTCAATTAGAGTAAAAAGTTATGACATAATCAATTTCTCAGTCAGCCAGTATCAGTTTCAATTCAAGTTAGCAATATTGGTTACGCAATTTAAATCAAGTCGTGTGTGCATTTCTTCGGCACTGTTTTCTACTTGTTGTGATGCAATCTTTATCAGAATTGAAATTCAGCCAGTCAGTTTTTTCTCTAGCATTCTTACAATGCATTTCAGGTCGAAAGAGCTGCTTGACCTTTGCAAAAAAGCATGTTTTTCGAATATTTAATCCCTTTAATATATAGCAATTTCTTAGCCAAGATGCATGTACCGTCCCAGGAGAATTTCTGATCGAATGGTGCAAGTTTGAAGAAAATCGGTTGAGCCATTTTTTCTGAAATCTATCGCATACCCACAGACAACTCATTTTTAGTATATAGGATGGGAGATGGAGAGATAGAGGCTAACGGAGCTAGGATGGAGAGATGTAGCGATAAGGAATTTTCCTCCTGGGGGCGATACGATTGGGTTGGCGCCGGCCCCACGCGGCAAGCGCTGTTTGTTGACGGACATTTTTGGTTGCAGCTGTGCCGCGGCGTAAGCTTGTATGCGATTTTTCGGTGTTGTTATTTTGAATTGCGACATTTAGTATTGTTTTTATTGATAGTAAAGTTGATTATTCAAGAATTAATTCCATAAAAACCGGCACCAAGTGTAGCAATGAAGTTCTTTGACCAGAGTAATTGCTTTAAAACTCTCTACTTGATTGTATTTTAACCACAGAGACGAGCCTTGAACAGTTGGCTTGACTTGTTGGCAGTCCCCTTGATTGGCTGGTCGAGGGCAAGTTACGTTCTATTCGAAAGATTCTCTTTATTAGTTCCTTTTGTGTCAGAGCTCCGTGGCTGGCAGCATTTTTTTTCTATTTAAAAATAGAAGTTGCCAGTGCTGGAAGTCAGTCGGCTAGGGAGATTCGTGGCGCACTGGCTGAGGTCGCTTCCAGTCTCCTCAGCGGCTGGTGGGTGGCTGATCGTTTCATGCAGTCCCAGCGATAGCAGCAAAAGGCAAACAAAATCCCCACAGAAAAAGCAAATTCTCCTCGATTGCGGGGCGTGCACAATCTTCAAAAGATCTTATTTTATCGCAGATGAAAAAATACGCAAGACTGAGTAACCGACGGAAGGGTTAAAAGAGAGGGGAATTAATATATCCCCTAGTGTATGGGAAATCTCGTAATGGGATTATAGTACATACGGCTCGTATAGGTAATCATAATAAACAAAATATAATAACCCTAATATAAAAATATAATTAAATCAGTTTCAAGGACATTGAGCACTATACATGTATTAATTTGCATGATGACAATTTCCTAAATTATTAATAGCTTAAATTTAACTATTAAACTATTCAATCTAGACATAAATGACTCTTTCACTACATCAACTCATCAGAGCTATCCGGATAGATGCGGTTAATATATGCCCGGCTTTGCTTAAAATGCAATTTTAGGGTCATGCTTGACTGCATAATGTTCTAAATAAAATTTTGCATAGAATGAAAAATTGTAAATATGATTCTTTTATGGTATCAGAGACATTTAAAAGACCAAACTCTTATTTAAATTGTATTAAAAAAGCATTTTTCAATATAAAAATGATAGAAAATGAAGTTTCCCTTTCTGCAGAGAAGATTAACCGCGATAACGAGCACATAGAGCTACTCTAAAATAAGATACCCATAAACAGTTCAAGGTTTGCAATCATTTTTTCTATAAGTTTCTTTTAAAGTTATAAGAAAAGCTTAAAAAATAAACGTTAAAACCATATAAAGAATAAAAATGTGCCTAAAATTTGAGCACCAAAATGATTATCTGATTAGCTATTCGAAATTATAAGGCCTGAATGACAAAAAGCAAATAAAGAATTAAACTCATTCTTTTAGTAACTTTGGTAGCATAGCAATTCTAATCAAACATGTTTAATAATGATTTCAACTCATAATTGCCTAATTCGAAGAAAAGAAAAAATAAATGCTACGTATAATATATTCACTCGTAAGTTAGTAATGCAAAAAATACATTTGATCATATAAATTGCAGAGAAATATACATTTCTGCCTATAAACTCATTCACTGTCTTTTAAACATAGTGTATAAAGTGGCGTATAATTTTACCAGAGTGATGCAATATTTGCGTAGATAATTGATTACTGTGACCAGAGATGAACTTTCCTGGCTTAAAACAGTTTCAGGTAGAGCCGGCTCGGCGATGATTCAGATTGTAGATTTAAATTATTTCTTTTCCCTTTTCGCTGACATAGTGAAACAAATAGTATTGTATTATGCTTTTATAGTAATACGTACATTTTAGCAAACAAAAAGAAAAAATTAAAATTATTTAATAATACCTTAAATTTCTTCCGAAAAACTCTTTTAACTGCAATTACACAAATTTAATTTTTTGCATCATGGCTCTGCGAAATATCTTGACGTAGTAGACTGTAGTAGTAGCACTACTGTTACGATTAAGATTCTTGGCATTGGTCTGTGCTTAAAGTATTAAGTAATAATTTGTTACAAGCCGGTAGCCACCAATCGTCCTGTAATATCGTCTATCTGAAATAATTTTGGTTGACATATGCAAAATTAAACAGGTTCTCTACTAAACGCGCCCAGGCCCAGGACAGTTTATCCAGCTGTTTTGACGCTCTGGAATGAAACGTCAAAAGTTTGAAAAATCTGACAATTCCAAGTCAGATGGGTAAGTAAACTTTTTGCCTAAGAAAGTTGGTTTCTTAATTGTTTTTCTTAGGAGCATATAAAACTAAAATATAGTATGGCTTACCATTACTTACATGTAGGCCTAGTTCGAATAAAGGCAAAGAATCGTTTTCAAATTCAACCAATCATTTTCCTGCATAGGCCTAGCAAAACTAAATGTTCAATAAAATGTTACACATCTCCAATACATAATGTTTTGGTTCCAGGAATATCCCTGAGATGTATTCAATTTATTTGTGATCCTTTAAGAGAAGCTTGTTTCTTTGGTGAATGAATAATGCTCACTGGTATTAATTCTTTAAATTATTTATTATTATTATCGCTTCTAAACAAGGCTTCCATTGTTGTTCATTATTTATTTATTACAATCCATATTTTAAATGTTATATTAGATATAGTCTATTATTTATGGTTTATAGCCCAGAATAACAAAGTTAAAACATAGAATAACACAAAGTTGGTATGTTACAGAAGAAAATATTTTATATATTATGTACCATTGAACCAAGTCAAGGAAAATGTAGGTCTACACAATAATAAGCAATATGTCACTATTGACAAAGCAATAGTTCATTAAATATTTTGTATATGTAAACATAAAATTAAATAAATGTTTTTGCAATCATAAAAACTTAGAGTATAACATATTTTATTTTGTATCCTTTCATTTTCAACTTAATTAGCAAAACATTAGGTCTAAAATATATAGTTTTTTTAAATTATTTAATTTTAAAAATTAAGTAAATTCAAGTGTGTATAATACATATCAAGTCAATATATTTTTCAATTGTATTTTAATTATCAAATTTTATTATGTATATTTGTATATGCTAGGGGCCTAGTCTGGATTAATTATTGTATGACAATTACATAAAAAATATATAGTATTATATAAATCTTTAAAATCATATTATTTATATTAATTTTAATCATATATACAATATCAGGGTAGATCTAGAAATTTTTTTAAGGCAACCAAACATTATAACCTAATGTTAGAAAATAGACCTTGCATTATTATAGTCCAAAAATTAGGCATATGGCTCAATTTTTTGGCCTTGGTTCAAAAGAAAAGCATAGCCTCCTTGGCTTCCTGGATCTACCCCTATGCAATATAGTTTTACAACTTATCAAGGACAATTAGCTTTGTATTGGGATATTGCATTCAGTTCAAATAATTTTTCAGGAGGCCATTTTTTGTCAAAAAAATGCATTGCACAAATAGGATGAAATAATTTTTATCATAAAATCAATTTTTGCTTATTTACATTTAACCTAGGTTAATAAAGATTAATCTTATCTTGATATACTGCTTGTTGTCTGTATAACTTTATTCTAATACAAAAAACCTGCATTTAGAAAAATAAATGGAGAAAAAGTAGTTGATTTTGCTATTTACCCTTGGTCTATCACAATTTTGCATATTATTTAATAGTTATTTAAATATCTTCTAGATATGTATATGTAGAAGATTATATCTTGTCATTAATAAGTCTAGAACAAAGGCAGTCTATATAAATAGGATCCTTTAAAAGTAACGAATTTAATTGCCACACTTGCATGTTTCAAATTTCTATATTAAAGAATCTAATTTAAATTATGTAAAAACCTATTTTTATCCCTTAAAGAATTAGAGAAATGAAACAAGTTAATTCTTATAATTCTTGCTATCTAGGATTAAAAGTTGCTTGTATACCTATGATTAGAATATAATATCTATGTATTTTTGATTCACTTTATATGGAATAGGAATAGGCTTAAAATTTGAGCAAAAGTACTAGATAGAAGTTAGACAAGATCAAAAGTTTTTTTAATTAATATATTTGGTTAATCAAACAAAGCTTAGTGTTTATTTAAAAGTAGGATAGGATCCCAATCTTACTTGATCTTATTTTTTTGATCTGATTACAAATATAAAAAATCATTAAAAATCTTGTTGAACCACTTTTCTATTTAAGATCTTATATTTTAGAAATGTAAAATAAGATTAAAATTACAATGGTAAAATGGTGTGTATATAATTTTAAATTTATTGATTTATAAAATATCTATTTCTATAATTTAAAAATCTTGATAGCCTAGCAAAAACTAAAATTCTTATCCAGTCTAATGCAAGTTTTAATCCTATCCAATCATTATTTCTATGCTGTACATTAAGAAAGATAATATCTGTAACTTTTAATGGCCTAATGCCTGCTCTTTTCAAGTACTATCTAGGAGCTATAGCCCTTGAAAATAGGTAGAGGTTGCTTTAGGAGAGATAGCAATTGCATTTCTCATAATCTAATCTAGTCTTTGGTATTCACTTTTCTTATACAAAGCCTATTTTTGCCTAGTTTCAACTCAAAAGCTATATCTCCTAGAACTATATGCAATGGTTGAATTGATCTTCTATTTTTTGGCAAGAAATCTTATTTCTACTTATCAATAATTCTTAGAAATAGAAAGAAGTTAAGCTAATTCATTGAATGAATCAGGAGTTTACTTGTAGCTTTAAGACCGAAAATAATATTTATACCCCATCCCCCCCACACACACACAGTCAAACCACAGATGAAGGCGCTGAGCGCAGGATTCGACGAGTTCGCGCCAATGAAACCATTGATGAAATCTATGGATTCGTTGGGCTGAAAGAGCCCGGAGAGCACACTGGTTGGCTGGTTAATATGCATCCAGTAAGTTTAAAATCAATGCTTAGTAAAATTTTCACTTTGCACTGTTAATTCCTCATCTCTCACTATTTTTCATTTCTCTTATTTTTTGTCCAGTCTGACGTTATCGACGAAGAGAAGCGACTAGTGAGCGCGGTGGACTATTATTTCCTGCGCGACGATGGCAGCAGATTCAAAGTGTCCATGCCCTATAGGCCGTATTTCTACGCGGCCGTGCGGTCCTGCTGCGAGCACGAGGTTCTGTCCTATCTGTCTAAGAAATACTCTGGCAAGTTTGCCAGCTTAGATCTGCTCGAAAAGGAAGATTTAGAACTGGTATGCCAATTCATTTCTATTTGATATGTATACTTTGGTTTAAGGTTGTCTGTAAATCTTCGGTTTAGAAAAATGTCGCCTCAACACTCCAGATCATCGTTTGTTTGGGTATTGCCAGCCTCCCAGATCCTCAATTGCTGGGCCAGCCTCCCAGATCCTCAATTGCTGGGCCAGCCTCCCAGATCCTCAATTACTGGGCCAGCCTCCCAGATCCTCAATTACTGGGCCAGCCTCCCAGATCCTCAGATGCCGGGCCAGCCTCCCAGATCCTCAATTGCTGGGCCAGCCTCCCAGATCCTCAATTGCTGGGCCAGCCTCCCAGATCCTCAGATGCCGGGCCAGCCTCCCAGATCCTCAATTACTGGGCCAGCCTCCCAGATCCTCAATTGCTGGGCCAGCCTCCCAGATCCTCAATTGCTGGGCCAGCCTCCCAGATCCTCAATTACTGGGCCAGCCTCCCAGATCCTCAGTTGCTGGGCCAGCCTCCCAGATCCTCAGTTGCTGGGCCAGCCTCCCAGATCCTCCGATGCCGGGCCAGCCTCCCAGATACCCAGTTGCTAAGCCAGCCTCCTACTGTTTGTTGCTGGGCCAGCCTCCCAGATCCTCCGATGCCGGGCCAGCCTCCCAGATCCTCCGATGCCGGGCCAGCCTCCCAGATACCCAGTTGCTAAGCCAGCCTCCTACTGTTTGTTGCTGGGCCAGCCTCCCAGGGACCCAGATCCTCAGTTACTGGGCCAGCCTCCCAGATTCTCAGTTGCTGGGCCAGCCTCCCAGATCCTCAGTTGCTAGGCCAGCCTGCCAGATCCTCAGTTGCTGGTCCAGCCTCCCAGATCTTCAGTTGCTCAATCAAACCCTAGCCACTAATCTCACACTCTATCGTCTCCCCCCATTCAGGCCAATCACCTGTCGGGCCTGAAGAAGACCTACATTAAACTGGCCTTCTTCTCAGTGGACGATCTGATGCGAGTGAAACGCGAACTCCTACCCAAAGTGAAGTCCAATCGGGATAAGGAGAGCGCCAAGACTGCCTACACTAGCATGCTGGCCAGTCATTTCTCAGGCGAACAGCAGCAGCATCAGATGGAGAAGCATCACGATCAGAGCAAATCGGAGACTGGCTACACTCATATGATTGTTGACCAGACTGATAATATTCTCGATTTGAGGTAGGGGCGCTCTTGAAGTACTTTAGAGGTTGGAAGCTCTTATTAAAGTACCTGAGGGAGGTGGGAGCTCTTGCTAAAGTACCTGAGGGAGGTGGGAGCTCTTGCTAAAGTACCTGAGGGAGGAGCTCTCACTGAAGTACCTGAGGGAGGGAGGAGCTCTTACTAAAGTACCTGCGAAAGCGGGGAGCTCTTACTAAAGTACCTAAGGGAGGGTGTCAGCTCTTACTGAAGTTAAGCCTCTACTCAGTTCCGTCTTCATCATTCATCGAAACTTCCTACCGATTTCAGAGAACACGACGTACCCTATCACGTGCGAGTGTCGATAGATTTGAAAATCTTTGTCGGCAGTTGGTATCGAATCTGCTGCCGGGGCTCGTCCGTGCCAGAGATTACGCCTAGGGAAGATCTAGTCGATAGGCCTGTGAGTATTGTTAGCAATTGCAGTAGTAGTGATATTATTAGCTACAGTAATAGTAGAGTTGTAGCCAAGTGGTCAGAGCGTCGGACTCACGACTTGACCCACTCGGAAAAATTTGTGTCCTTGAGCAAGACACTTAACTCTGCATTGCTTCAGTTCACCCAGCTGTAAAATGAGTGCCAGCATTAGCTGGGGTAATTGAGGGTGTGTGGCGACCCCCCCCATTCCTTGGACTGAACAGCCGAACAGCCCTTTAGGGCAGGTGTAATCAGTTCTTAAATTATGAATAGTAAAAGTAGTAGGGGTAGGGCAGGGCACCCGGATACAGCGGGGAGGCGTCGCCGCCCATTCTGCTAGTTAATAGTAGGAACAGTAGTTTTAGTATTATTCTAGTTGAAGTACGAGTATTAGTAATAACAATAGTAATAATAATAATTTCTTATGATAATAACAATTGTTTGTTGTTGCAGTAGTAGTAGCCATAGTAGTAGTAGTAGTAGTAGTAGTAGTAGTAGTAGTAGTAGTAGTAGTAGTAGTAGTAGTAGTAGTAGTAGTAGTAGTAGTAGTAGTAGTAGTGGTGGTAGTAGTAGTAGTAGTAGTAGTAGTAGTAGTAGTAGTAGTGGTAGTAGTAGTAGTAGTAGTAGTAGTAGTAGTAGTAGTAGTAGTGGTAGTAGTAGTAGTAGTAGTAGTTGTTGTTGTTGTTGTTGTAGTACTCGTAGTAGTAGTAGTAGTAGTAGTAGTTGTTGTTGTTGTTGTTGTAGTACTCGTCGTAGTAGTAGTAGTAGTAAAAGTAGTAGTAAAAGTAGTAGTAGTAGTAGTAGTAGTAGTAGTAGTAGTAGTAGTAGTAGTAGTAGTAGTAGTAGTAGAAGTAATAGTAATAGTAGTAGTAGTAGAAGTAATAGTAGTAGTAGTAGTTAGTATTATTAGTATTCTTCGAATTTCAACTGTGGCTAATGCTGTTAGTTTATATTAACTTTGCCAAGTATTTCTTTGTGCATTATGACGAAATGGATGTGTGAATCAGCTAGAGAATCTAGCACTGCACCTTTCCATTCTCCTAAAATAGGATCCCGTGGTGCTAGCCTACGACATTGAGACAACCAAACTGCCTCTGAAGTTCCCGGACGCCGCCTCCGACCAGATCATGATGATCTCCTACATGATCGACGGCGACGGCTTTCTAATTTGCAATCGAGAAATCATCGCCGAAGATGTTGAAGATTTCGAGTTCACTCCCAGGCCGGAGTTTGAAGGCCTGTTCACCGTTTTTAATGAGCCGGATGAGGTGAGGCTTTTGGGTTTTTTTATTCTACTCTTGTAGGCTACTCGTGTCAGTAAGATAAAGCTAATAGAGGTAATAAAAAACTTATTCATATATTCGCAGAAATCCACTATCGAACGCTTCTTCAATCACGTGGTAGAGCGCCAGCCGACAATTTTTGTCACCTACAATGGCGACTTTTTCGATTGGCCATTCGTTGAAGCCCGAGCCTCGGTGCACGGCATCAACATGCAGGACAGAATCGGGTTCGCTCGCGACAATCAGAACGAATATAAGAGTAGGCCGGCCATTCATATGGACTGCTTGAAGTGGGTGAAGCGGGACAGCTATTTGCCTGTTGGCAGTCAGGGATTGAAGGCTGTGGCTAAGGCTAAGCTAAGGTTTGTTCATTGTTCTCGTTTTTATTACGAATCTGATTTGAAGATTCGGATTAGGAAGGCTTTTGCAGATTGAGATTAGGAAGGCTTTTGGAGATTGAGATTAGGAAGGCTTTTTTGAGATTGGGATTAGGAAGGCTTTTGCAGATTGAGATTAGGAAGGCTTTTAGAGATTGGGATTAGGAAGGCTTTTTGAGATTGGGATTAGGAAGGCTTTTGCAGATTGAGATTAGGAAGGCTTTTAGAGATTGGGATTAGGAAGGCTTTTTGAGATTGGGATTAGGAAGGCTTTTAGAGATTGGGATTAGGAAGGCAGTTTGAGATTTGGATTAGGAAGGCTTTTAGAGATTGAGATCATGAAGGCTTTTTGAGATTGGAATTAGGAAGGCTTTTGTAGATTGAGATTAGGAAGGCTTTTGGGGATTTAGATTAGGAAGGCTTTTTGAGATTGGGATTAGGAAGGCTTTTGGAGATCGGGATTAGGAAGGCTTTCGGAGATTGGGATTAGGAAGGGTTATGGAGATTGGGATTTAGGAAGGCTTTTAGAGATTGAGATTAGGAAGCCTTTTTTGAGATTGGGATTAGGAAGGCTTTTGGAGATTGGAATTAGAAAGGCTTTTTGAGATTGGGATTAGGAAGGCTTTTGGAGATCGGGATTAGGAAGGCTTTTGGAGATCGGAATTAGGAAGGCTTTTAGAGATTGGGATTAGGGAGGTTTTTGGAGATTAGGATAATAAAGTGAATTTAGAGACTGGGATTAGGAAGATTTTGTGAAGAGGATCAGAAAACTGAGATTAAGAGACTGAGACTAGGATGGCTTTTAGAGATTAGGATAAAAGTTATTTAAAACTGAGGATTCCTCAATTAAATAAAATTAAGCAAAAACGCGACGTCACATTTCCTCAACAGATACAATCCCGTAGAAATCGACCCAGAAGACATGTGCCGCATGGCAGCCGAAGACCCTCGCCAGCTAGCCAATTACTCAGTGTCTGACGCTGTGGCAACGTACTATTTGTACATGAAATACGTGCACCCGTTCATTTTCGCCCTGTGCACTATTATACCAATGGAACCTGACGAAGTGCTTAGAAAAGGTTCCGGTACGCTTTGCGAAGCTCTACTCATGGTCGAGGCGTATCACGCTAATATTGTTTATCCTAATAAGCAGGAGGCTCAGTTAAATAAGCTTACACCGGATGGTCACGTGCTAGATCAGGAGACTTACGTTGGCGGTCACGTGGAAGCATTGGAATCCGGCGTGTTTCGGGCTAATCTGCCCTGCAAATTCAAAATGGTGCCGGAAGCCTTTCAGGTGATTAATTTGCCACTTATGATGAAAAATTTCGATTCTGATTCGTTTTTTAGCTTAGATCGTTTATTCCTTGGTAGTTTGCCGCCTTTGTAGTTTTGACGCCTTTGAAGTTTGCCGCCTTTGTAGTTTGCCGCCTTTGTAGTTTGCCGCCTTTGTAGTTTTCCGCCTTTGTAGTTTTCCACCTTTGTAGTTTGCCGCCTTTGAAGTTTGCCGCCTTTGTAGTTTGCCGCCTTTGTAGTTTGCCGCCTTTGTAGTTTGCCGCCTTTGTAGTTTTCCGCCTTTGTAGTTTTCCACCTTTGTAGTTTGCCGCCTTTGTAGTTTTCCGCCTTTGATTGATTCCTTTGTAGTTTTCCGCCTTTTAGATTGATTCCTTTGTAGTTGACCGCCTTATAGATTGATTTCTTAGTGGTTTGCCGCCTTTGATTGATCAGCCTTTGTAGTTTACCGCCTCATAGATTGATTCCTTTGTAGTTTGTCGCCCTATAGATTAACTGGAAGGTTGTCGTGGGATTCACAGCCATGAGGGCCAACCCCAAGGCACAGACAGTGCACATGCCTGACGATTAGCTTACATGCCATTGACAAATCGCAGGACCTGATCCACTCAGTTGAAGACACTATGCGCCACGCGGTCGAAACCGAAGCCGGCGTACCGCTGTCCGACTGTTTAAACTTTGCCGACATTTGCTCGGACATCAAAGCTAAACTAGCCGACCTGCGCGATAATCCAATTCGTGTTGAAAAGCCAATTATCTATCATCTAGACGTTGGCGCAATGTATCCTAATATTATCCTCACTAACCGGCTGCAGCCTAGCGCTATAGTGAACTCTACCGTGTGCGCAGCCTGCGATTTCAATCGGCCAGGAGAACGCTGCCAGCGCACTATGATCTGGAGTTGGCGCGGCGAAATTATGCCAGCCAATCGTAGCGAATATCATCGGATTCAAGCCCAATTAGAGCAGGAGAGATTTCCTCCCGCTGCTGCTCCTAGTGGCAGTTTTGCAAACGACAAATTCAAAGGCCGATTCCAACAGTTGAACAAGCATCAGTCGGATCAGCAAAAGCAGCAGCAGCAATCTTCTGGTCCGGGCGCTACTCGGGCATTCTATCAGCTGTCTAAAGAAGAGAAAGCCGCTGTGGAAAAGAAACGATTGACTGATTTTTGTCGTCGGGCATATAAGAAAGTTCACGTGACTAGGTTAGTTAGCTGGTGTTCCTGTGTTTTATTCATTATTATTTTGGGCAAGAGGTCAGGGTTCGATTCAGATTGGGTGTCACTCTCACCTTCAGATTGGGTGTCACTCTCACCTTTAGATTGGGTGTCACTCTCACCTTCAGATTGGGTGTCACTCTCACCTTCAGATTGGGTGTCACTCACCTTTAGATTGGGTGTCACTCTCACCTTCAGATTGGGTGTCACTCTCACCTTCAGATTGGGTGTCACTCTCACCTACAGGTTAGGTGTCACTCTCACCTTCAGATTGGGTGTCACTCTCACCTTCAGATTGGGTGTCACTCTCACCTACAGGTTAGGTGTCACTCTCACCTTCAGATTGGGTGTCACTCTCACCTTCAGATTGGGTGTCACTCTCACCTTCAGATTGGGTGTCACTCTTACCTACAGGTTAGGTGTCACTCTCACCTACAGATTAAGTGTCACTCTTACCTACAGGTTAGATGTCACTCTCACCTTCGGATTGGGTGTCACTCTCACCTTCAGATTGGGTGTCACTCTTACCTACAGGTTAGGTGTCACTCTCACCTACAGATTGGGTGTCACTCTCACCTACAGGTTAGGTGTCACTCTCACCTTCAGATTGGGTGTCACTCTTACCTACAGGTTAGGTGTCACTCTCACCTACAGATTGGGTGTCACTCTTACCTACAGATTAAGTGTCACTCTTACCTACAGGTTAGGTGTCACTCTCACCTTCGGATTGGGTGTCACTCTCACCTTCAGATTGGGTGTCACTCTTACCTACAGGTTAGGTGTCACTCTCACCTACAGATTAAGTGTCACTCTTACCTACAGGTTAGGTGTCACTCTCACCTTTGGATTGAGTGTCACTCTCACCTTCAGATTGGGTGTCACTCTCACCTTCAGATTGGGTGTCACTCTCACCTTCAGGTTAGGTGTCACTCTCACCTTCAGATTGGGTGTCACTCTCACCTTCAGATTGGGTGTCACTCTTACCTACAGTTTAGGTGTCACTCTCACCTTCATCAGATTGGGTGTCACTCATCTTCATACCAAGTGACGATGACTAGTTCGATCATTGTAAAAAGTTGCACAACTGCTCAAGTCACTTGACATTCACAACGAATTGCTCAAAATCGCAGACTCGAGCAGCGCACGGCCACCATTTGCCAGCGCGAGAACTCGTTTTACGTCGACACGGTTCGCGCATTCCGTGATCGCCGCTACAAATTCAAAGATCTGTGCAAGGTGTGGAAGAACAATTTAGATAAAGCGGTTGCTAAGGGCGACGCTGGCGAGGTGAAACGCTGCAACGGTATGCTAGTGCTGTACGACTCGCTGCAACTGGCTCACAAGTGCATTC
The DNA here is from genome assembly GCA_002269645.1 of Macrostomum lignano. NCBI lineage: Eukaryota > Metazoa > Platyhelminthes > Macrostomidae > Macrostomum > Macrostomum lignano. The sequence goes on from NIVC01002345.1 coordinate 75,136, forward strand.
TGAATTCTTTCTATGGCTACGTGATGCGTAAGGGCGCCCGCTGGTACAGCATGGAAATGGCCGGCATAGTGTGCCACACTGGAGCGAATATTATCACTAAGGTTTGCGGATTTTTATTATTAAGTCACTTCTGAGGGCTCACTAATAAGATTCCTAATTCCCTACATCAGTAAAACTGAGTCCAAATCCAAGAATCGAACACCCCCCCCAATCCAATAATCCTAATTCCCCAATCTAAGAATCCCAAATCCCCATCCAAGAATCCCAATTCCCCCAATCCAATAATCCTAATTCCCCAATCTAAGAATCCCAAATCCCCATCCAAGAATCCCAATTCCCCCAATCCAATAATCCTAATTCCCCCAATCCAATAATCCTAATTCCCCAATCTAAGAATCCCAAATCCCCATCCAAGAATCCCAATTCCCCCAATCCAATAATCCTAATTCCCCCAATCCAATAATCCTAATTCCCCAATCCAATAATCCCAATTCCCCAATCCAAGAATCCCAATTCCCCGATCCAATAATCCCAATTCCCCAATCCAAAAATCCCAATTCCCCAATCCAATAATCCCAATTCCCCAATTCAAAAACCCCAATTCCCCAATCCAAGAATCCCAATTCCCCAATCCAAGAATCTTAATTCCCCAATCCAATAATCCTAATTCCCCAATCTAAGAATCCCAATTCCCCCAATCCAATAATCCTAATTCCCCAATCTAAGAATCCCAATTCCCCAATCCAAGAATCCCAATTCCCCAATCCAAGAATCTTAATTCCCCAATCCAAGAATCCCAATTCCCCAATCCAAGAATCTTAATTCCCCAATCCAAGAATCCCAATTCCCCAATTCAAGAATCCCAATTCTCCAATTCAAGAATCTTAATTCCCCAATCCAAGAATCCCAATTCCCCAATTCAAGAATCTTAATTCCCCAATCCAAGAATCTTAATTCCCCAATCCAAGAATCCCAATTCCCCAATTCAAGAATCCCAATTCTCCAATTCAAGAATCTTAATTCCCCAATCCAAGAATCCCAATTCCCCAATTCAAGAATCCCAATTCTCCAATTCAAGAATCTTAATTCCCCAATCCAAGAATCCCAATTCCCCAATCTAAGAGTCCCAATTCCCCAATTCAAAAACCCCAATTCCCCAATCCAAGAATCCCAATTCCCCTATCCAAGAATCCCAATTCCCCAATCTAAGAGTCCCAATTCCCCAATCTAAGAGTCCCAATTCCCCAATTCAAAAACCCCAATTCCCCTATCCAAGAATCCCAATTTCCCAATCTAAGAGTCCCAATTCCCCAATTCAAAAACCCCAATTCCCCAATCCAAGAATCCCAATTCCCCTATCCAAGAATCCCAATTCCCCAATCTAAGAGTCCCAATTCCCCAATTCAAAAACCCCAATTCCCCTATCCAAGAATCCCAATCCCCAGATTATAAATGCCCAACCAATCTCCTCTATTCGCAGGCTCGCGAAATTGTGGAGCAGATCGGCCGGCCACTGGAGCTGGACACGGACGGCATCTGGTGCGTGCTGCCGGCCAGCTTCCCAGAGAATTTCACTGTCCGAACTAGCAATGCCAAGAAGCCAAAGTTGAACATCTCCTATCCGGGCGCAATGCTCAACGCTATGGTTCAGCAGCACTTCACTAACGATCAGTATCACGAATTAGTTGCTACGAACGGTTCGACGATCGAATATCGAGTTCGATCGGAGAATAGTATCTTCTTCGAGGTTGACGGGCCCTACCTAGCCATGGTGCTGCCGGCTTCCAAGGAGGAGGGCAAGAAGCTGAAGAAACGCTATGCAGTATTCAATTTCGACGGCTCCCTAGCCGAATTGAAAGGCTTCGAAGTGAAACGCAACGGCGAATTGCAGCTAATTAAGATCTTTCAATCGTCTGTATTCGAAGCCTTCCTGAAAGGCGACAGCTTGGCCGAGTGCTACGCCGCCGTGGCCAAGGTGGCCGACTATTGGCTAGACGTGCTGTTCTCCAAAGCTGAGAGTATGCCAGACACCGAACTATTCGAGCTGATTGCCGAAAATCGAAGCATGTCTAAACGATTGGAAGACTATGGGGGACAGAAGAGTACTAGTATTAGTACGGCTAAGAGATTAGCCGAGTTTCTCGGCGAGCAGATGGTCAAGGATGCCGGCCTGGCTTGCCGCTTTGTCATCTCCAAGCGGCCCGAAGGCGCTCCAGTCACCGAACGGGCCGTGCCGTTGGCGATTTTCCAGGTAGATAATTTCTTTTCCTTTTGCCTTCTTACTTTTATTAGTAGTGTAGTTTGTAGTTCCACGCCTAGCTTTTATTGGAGACATTCCCCATAGTCTTTGTTGTCCATCGGACTCATTCCATATGAGTCTTTGTTCATCAGAGTCATTCCCTATGAGTCTTTGTTGTCCATGGGAGTCATTCGATAAGTCATTGTTGTCCATCGGACTCATTCCATATGAGTCTTTGTTCATCAGAGTCATTCCCTATGAGTCTTTGTTGTCCATGGGAGTCATTCGATAAGTCATTGTTGTCCATCGGACTCATTCCATATGAGTCTTTGTTCAACAGGCATTCCATATGAGTCTTTGTTCAACAGTCATTCTATATGAGTCTTTGTTCAACAGTCATTCCATATGAGTCTTTGTTCAACGGAATCATTCCCCATGAGTCTTTGTTGTCCATGGGAGTCATTCGATAAGTCTTTGTTGTCCATCGGACTCATTCCATATGAGTCTTTGTTCAACAGCCATTCCATATGAGTCTTTGTTCAACAGTCATTCTATATGAGTCTTTGTTCAACAGTCATTCCATATGAGTCTTTGTTCAACGGAGTCATTCCATATGAGTCTTTGTTCAACAGTCATTCCATATGAGTCTTTGTTCAACGGAGTCATTCCATATGAGTCTTTGTTCAACGGAGTCATTCCATATGAGTCTTTGTTCAACGGAGTCATTCCCTATGAGTCTTTGTTCAACGGAGTCATTCCCTATGAGTCTTTGTCCATGGGAGTCATTCGATAAGTCTTTGTTGTCCATCGGACTCATTCCATGAGTCTTTGTTCAACAGTCATTCTATATGAGTCTTTGTTCAACAGTCATTCCATATGAGTCTTTGTTCATCAGAGTCATTCCCCATGAGTCTTTGTTGTCCATGGGAGTCATTCGATAAGTCTTTGTTGTCCATCGGACTCATTCCATATGAGTCTTTGTTCAACAGTCATTCCATATGAGTCTTTGTTCAACAGTCATTCTATATGAGTCTTTGTTCAACAGTCATTCCATATGAGTCTTTGTTGTCCATGGGAGTCATTCGATAAGTCTTTGTTGTCCATCGGACTCATTCCATATGAGTCTTTGTTCAACAGTCATTCTATATGAGTCTTTGTTCAACGGAGTCATTGCCTATGAGTCTTTGTTCAACAAAGTCATTCCATGAGTTTGTTCAACGGAGTCATTCCCTGAGTCTTTGTTCAACGGAGTCATTCCATATGAGTCTTTGTTCAACAGTCATTCCATATGAGTCTTTGTTCAACGGAGTCATTCCATATGAGTCTTTGTTCAACGGAGTCATTCCATATGAGTCTTTGTTCAACGGAGTCATTCCCTATGAGTCTTTGTTCAACGGAGTCATTCCCTATGAGTCTTTGTCCATGGGAGTCATTCGATAAGTCTTTGTTGTCCATCGGACTCATTCCATGAGTCTTTGTTCAACAGTCATTCTATATGAGTCTTTGTTCAACAGTCATTCCATATGAGTCTTTGTTCATCAGAGTCATTCCCCATGAGTCTTTGTTGTCCATGGGAGTCATTCGATAAGTCTTTGTTGTCCATCGGACTCATTCCATATGAGTCTTTGTTCAACAGTCATTCCATATGAGTCTTTGTTCAACAGTCATTCTATATGAGTCTTTGTTCAACAGTCATTCCATATGAGTCTTTGTTGTCCATGGGAGTCATTCGATAAGTCTTTGTTGTCCATCGGACTCATTCCATATGAGTCTTTGTTCAACAGTCATTCTATATGAGTCTTTGTTCAACGGAGTCATTGCCTATGAGTCTTTGTTCAACAAAGTCATTCCATGAGTTTGTTCAACGGAGTCATTCCCTGAGTCTTTGTTCAACGGAGTCATTCCATATGAGTCTTTGTTCAACGGAGTCATTCCCTATGAGTCTTTGTTCAACGGAGTCATTACATATGAGTCGTTGTCCATCGCAGTCATTCCATAGGTCTTTGTTGTCCATCGGAATCTTTCCATATGAGTTCTTGTTCTTCTGAGTCACTCCATATGAGTCTGTACTCTGACAAGTAATAAGCCATCCAAGTGAGTCATTAATCATTTGAGCAATTCCCCGTGTTCGTGAGTTATTGGTCAACTGAGCGATTCCATCCTCGAGTTTTTTTCGACAATCCACAAGTGATTGTCCTGAATTGAATTGTTGAAAATGTCGTAACTAATTTTATCAGTAGTGCAGCACAGACACGATCAATAAAATAATTTACTATATCATAAATATTGAAACTTTGCCAGGCCGAGCCCTCCGTTAAGCGTCATTTCCTGCGCCGCTGGCTGAAATCGCCCGGCCTACAGGATCTGGACATTCGGTCCATTCTAGACTGGGACTATTATATCGAACGGTTGAGCAGCGCCGTGCAGAAGATCATCACCATTCCGGCCGCTCTGCAGCACGTAGCCAATCCCGTGCCCCGCGTGCCGCATCCCGATTGGCTAAGGAAGAAGCTATTAGAGAAGACCGACGTATTCAAGCAGCGTAGAATTTCCGATATGTTTAGCAAGGCCTCTGCTAAGCCTAGACTGACGCCAGATGTTGTCGACGTTGAAGACGCCGCTGGCCCGACTGGGTCGCGTAAACGGGTTCGAATTAATTCGACAAACGAGCAGGACGACGCTGGAGATTCAGTTTTGATGGAGGATCGGGACGGCGAGGGTGCTGAGGCGGCTGAAGCTAGGAGCAAGGTGAGTTTTGAATAGAGATTTTCGTATACCCTGAGATTGGGACTTGAGATTCTGGTTGGGATTAAGGAGCATAGGATTAGAATCAAGGATTTTATTATTGGGATTAGAGATTCTCAGATTAGGATTAGAGATTCTCAGATTAGGATTAAAGATTCTCATATTGGGATTAGAGATTCTCAGATTAGGATTAGAGATTCTCATATTGGGATTAGAGATTCTCAGATTAAGATTAGAGATTCTCAGATCAGGATTAAAGATTCTCATATTGGGATTAGAGATTCTCAGATTAGGATTAAAGATTCTCATATTGGGATTAGAGATTCTCAGATTAGGATTAGAGATTCTCAGATTAGGATTAAAGATTCTCATATTGGGATTAAAGATTCTTATATTGGGATTAGAGATTCTCAGGTTAGGGTTAAAGATTCTCATATTGGGATTAGAGATTCTCAGATTAGGATTAGAGATTCTCAGATTAGGATTAAATATTCTCATATTGGGATTAGAGATTCTCATATTAGGATTAGAGATTCTGATATTGGGATTAAAGATTCTCAGATTAGGATTAGAGATTTTCAGATTAGGGTTAAAGATTCTCATATTGGGATTAGAGATTCTCAGATTAGGATTAGAGACTCTCAGATTAGGATTAAAGATTCTCATATTGGGATTAGAGATTCTCATATTAGGATTAGAGATTCTGATATTGGGATTAGAGATTCTCAGATTAGGATTAGAGATTTTCAGATTAGGGTTAAAGATTCTCATATTGGGATTAGAGATTCTCAGATTAGGATTAAAGATTCTCATATTGGGATTAGAGATTCTCATATTGGGATTAGAGATTCTCAGATTAGGATTAGATATTCTCAGATTAGGATTAAAGATTCTCATATTGGGATTAGAGATTCTCAGATTAGGATTAGAGATTCTGATATTGGGATTAGAGATTCTCAGATTAGGATTAGAGATTCTCAGATTAGGATTAAAGATTCTCATATTGGGATTAGAGATTCTCAGATTAGGATTAAAGATTCTCATATTGGGATTAGAGATTCTCAGATTAGGATTAGAGATTCTCAGATTAGGATTAGAGATTCTCAGATTAGGATTAAAGATTCTCATATTGGGATTAGAGATTCTCAGATTAGAATTAGAGATTCTGAGATTAGTATCAGAGATTCTCGAATAGGGGTTTAAGATTTTGAGATTACGATTGGGGATTTGGACACTTGGATTCGAGATTCCGAAATTAGGATAAGAGATCAGATATTTTGATCAGGGACTCTGAGATTAGTTTGAGGGGTTCTATCAAGCCTAGGATTAACCTTTAATTTAATGCCTAATTGTAGTTTATACAAATAGAAATTTTCAAGGATTTCAGGCTTCAAGTATTAAATGCGCCCGCACTTTTTCAAACCCTAACCAGGACGCAATCGGTGCCGCTAATAAGCCACCTGTTGTCAATGCGTTGTCAAGGACGCCAGGACCTGCTGCAAGCTCGGCGGTGACAGACCTGGACAAGCCCTGGTTCGAAGCCCTTGGCGAGCCGCCCCGTCTGCGGCGTGACAGCAGCAAAGGCTTTGCTGATTGGCTTCGATTTCACAAGCGCAAATGGCGCCATCAGCGCGCTCAACAGCGCGCCTGCAACGCCGGCGGTGGCGCCAGTAAACGAGCGCGCACAGCCGGGGATTCCGCCGATTCTACCGCCGGCGAGTCCTTATCGACTACGAATATTTTGGCGCCGTTGCCGCTGCAGTCTGTTGGAATTGGCGCCAGCAGTGGAGTCGGCGGTATGTCCGCTTTTATTCGAAGGAATCAACGAGCTCTGCTCGACCGGCCCTGGGAGATTGTACAGCTGGCCGGGGAGACGGGCGAGCCGGGCCTGTTTCGAATGTGGATTGTTGTCGATCAAGAGTTAAGATGCGTCAAGGTGCAGGTGTGTTCAGAAAATTCACTAAAGCAGTAGATAGTAGAGAGCCTCATATATCGTGATGTGGGATGGTAGAGAGCCTCATATAGAGATTTAAGTTAGGCAAAGCCTCATGTAGTGATTTGAGATATTAGAGAGCCTCATATAGTGATTTGAGATAGTAGAGAGCCTCATATAGTGATTTGAGATAGTAGAGAGTCTCATATAGTGATTTGATATAGTAGAGAGCCTCATATAGTGATTTGAGATAGTAGAGAGCCTCATAAAGTGATTTGAGATATTAGAGAGCCTCATATAGTGATTTGAGATAGTAGAGAGTCTCATATAGTGATTTGATATAGTAGAGAGCCTCATATAGTGATTTGATATAGTAGAGAGCCTCATATAGTGATTTGAGATAGTAGAGAGTCTCATATAGTGATTTGATATAGTAGAGAGCCTCATATAGAGATTTAAGTTAGGCAAAGCCTCATGTAGTGATTTGAGATATTAGAGAGCCTCATATTGTGATTTGAGGTAGTAGAGAGTCTCATATAGTGATTTGATATAGTAGAGAGCCTCATATAGTGATTTGATATAGTAGAGAGCCTCATATAGTGATTTGAGATGGTAGAGAGTCTCATATAGTGATTTGATATATTAGAGAGCCTCATATTGTGATTTGAGGTATTAGAGAGCCTCATATTGTGATTTGAGGTAGTAGAGAGTCTCATAGTAATTAGAAAATAGTAGAGAGAGAGAGAGTGATTTGAGATAGTAGAGACTGAGAGCCTCATATAGTGATTTGAGATAGTATAGAGCCTCATATAGTGATTTGAGATAGTATAGAGCCTCATATAGTAATTTGATATAGTAGAGACTGAGAGCCTCATATAGTGATTTGAGATAGTATAGAGCCTCATATAGTGATTTGAGATAGTAGAGACTGAGAGCCTCATATAGTAATTTGATATAGTAGAGACTGAGAGCCTCATATAGTGATTTGATATAGTAGAGACTGAGAGCCTCATATAGTGATTTTAGGTAGTAGATAGCCTCATTGTAACCCGAGATAGTAGAGAGCCTCACGAAGTGGTTTGTCGTTGAAGAGCCTCGTATAAATAAAGTGTAGAGAACCTCATAAAGTGATTTTTGCAGTACGTTAGAAAACCCGAAAAAGCGAACTGAATCGTCATACAGCCTATCAATTCCTGCATGTCTGTCAGGTGCCTCGCATATTCTACGTGAACCACCTGACCGCCAAGACCGACTGTCCAGCCGACGCCGAGCGTCAGTATCGGCGTGTTAGCCGTACTCTGCCGCGCAATCGAGTTGCGCACCACCTGTACGAGTACAGAATGCCCGAGTCCGTCTATCGCAAAAATCAGGACTCAATCCGAGCTCAACTAATGACCAATGACGTCCTCGGCGTGTTCGAACTCAGCACCTCGCTCTGGTTTCGAGCTGTACTACGCCTTGGCTGTCTGTGCGTTGTCGACAGAGACTGGGCCCGCCGCCTGGTTGCCAGCGGCCGGGACACTGACACGTTTCCTCTAGACAGCCTTTGGCTTCGTTCGGCCTCTCAAAGTCCCTATCTGGCCAGTTCCAGAGGCTTGAAGCTGTCGCATTTCTATCATCATACTAGCGGCCGGTTGCAAATCTGGGCGATATTCACGCCTGGCAACCAGCCGCGGTGTCACGTGTTCATCATGGCTCAGTCTGGCGGCCGTCTGGCCTCCGATTGGCCCGGCTTGGCAACTGGCTACGCGGCTGAGTGGCGCCGGCGCGAGGCTGCCATGCGAGAGGCGCTGGGTGATCAGCTGATCGATGGATTCATGCCGCCCGAGACGTTTAGCTTCGATGTGAAGGTTTGTTTCCTCTGCGGCTTAATTCCCAGTTTGGGAAATCTTTATCCCGAATATTCGATTCCCAAATTATGGATGTCTTGATTGGTTGATCCCCAATATTCGATTCCCAATTGTGAAAATCTTGATTGGTTTATCCCCAATATTCGATTCCCAAATTAGGATATCTTGATTGATTTATCCCAAATATTCGATTCCCAAATTAGGATATCTTGATTGATTTATCCCCAATATACGATCACCAGTTTGGGATATCTATTTTAAGGTACTCTAATCCACAATATTCAACTTCCTAATATATCGATTCCCAATATTCCAATTCGCCAACAGTCAGAACAGAACATAGACGGCATAGTCAAGGCCATAGACAAGTGCCTGTCCTCGAACAAGACCGAACGCCGAACTCCCACTATCATGACAGTCGATTCGTCGACTCCATTGTCGGAATTGACTAGAAGATTTCACAGCCTGCAAGACTATCCGCTGGTGCCAGTCCCGCCGCTTCACCAGCTGCTGTTTAACAGCGGGCATCAGCCAGATTCTGCCGAGGAGAACTACGGACTGGGCCTAGACTGGCAGAGGCTGGGAGCGGCTAGGATGATTGGCCACTATTTGGATAGCTGCGTGGCTTATGCTAAGCAGCTGTCGGTGGCTAGGTATCATCAGGTGAGTTAAACAGTACTTTATCTGTCTCAGCTTCACCGTATTTAAGCTCAGCTTCATCACATTTGAGCACAGCTTTATCACACTTGAGCACGGCTTTATCACACTTGAGCACAGCTTCATCATACTTGAACACAGCTTCATCACATTTGAGCAAAGCTTTATCACACTTGAGCACAGCTTCATCACATTTGAGCACAGCTTTATCACACTTGAGCACGGCTTTATCACACTTGAGCACAGCTTCATCATACTTGAACACAGCTTCATCACATTTGAGCAAAGCTTTATCACACTTGAGCACAGCTTCATCACATTTGAGCACAGCTTTATCACACTTGAGCACAGCTTCATCATGACATTTGAGCACGGCTTTATCACACTTGAACACGGCTTTATCACACTTGAGCACAGCTTCATCATGACATTTGAGCACGGCTTTATCACACTTGAGCACGGCTTTATCACACTTGAGCACAGCTTCATCACACTTGAGCACAGCTTCATCATGACATTTGAGCACGGCTTTATCACACTTGAGCACAGCTTCATCACACTTGAGCACAGCTTCATCATGACATTTGAGCACGGCTTTATCACACTTGAGCACGGCTTTATCACACTTGAGCACAGCTTTATCACACTTGAGCACGGCTTTATCACACTTGAGCACAGCTTTATCATACTTGAACACAGCTTCATCACATTTGAGCACGGCTTTATCACACTTGAGCACGGCTTTATCACACTTGAGCACGGCTTTATCACACTTGACCACAGCTTCATCATACTTGAACACAGCTTCATCACATTTGAGCAAAGCTTTATCACACTTGAGCACAGCTTCATCACATTTGAGCACAGCTTTATCACACTTGAGCACAGCTTCATCACACTTGAGCACAGCTTTATCACACTTGAGCACAGCTTCATCATGACATTTGAGCACGGCTTTATCACACTTGAGCACGGCTTTATCACACTTGAGCACAGCTTTATCATACTTGAACACAGCTTCATCACATTTGAGCAAAGCTTTATCACACTTGAGCACGGCTTTATCACACTTGAGCACGGCTTTATCACACTTGAGCACAGCTTCATCACACTTGAGCACAGCTTCATCATGACATTTGAGCACGGCTTTATCACACTTGAGCACGGCTTTATCACACTTGAGCACAGCTTTATCACACTTGAGCACGGCTTTATCACACTTGAGCACAGCTTTATCATACTTGAACACAGCTTCATCACATTTGAGCACGGCTTTATCACACTTGAGCACGGCTTTATCACACTTGAGCACGGCTTTATCACACTTGAGCACAGCTTCATCATACTTGAACACAGCTTCATCACATTTGAGCAAAGCTTTATCACACTTGAGCACAGCTTCATCACATTTGAGCACAGCTTTATCACACTTGAGCACAGCTTCATCACACTTGAGCACAGCTTTATCACACTTGAGCACAGCTTCATCATGACATTTGAGCACGGCTTTATCACACTTGAGCACGGCTTTATCACACTTGAGCACAGCTTTATCATACTTGAACACAGCTTCATCACATTTGAGCAAAGCTTTATCACACTTGAGCACGGCTTTATCACACTTGAGCACGGCTTTATCACACTTGAGCACAGCTTCATCATACTTGAGCACAGCTTCATCACATTTGAGCACAACTTCATCATATGCATTTGAGCACAGCTTTCTTATCCAGCTCTTACGTGAAGCGCAGAGTTTTTCTTAATTATCAATTGTGTACTTTTACAAGCCCCCACATCACCCCTAATCTCGCAGGTGCCAATCGGAAACCTGCCAATCAACGCTAACGAATCCGCCATCCTAGGCATCGACGTATTCCTCGGCCGAACACTGCTCAAGCAGAACCACCTGCTGTGGTGCTCAGACTCCGAATCGCCCGATTTAGGTGGCTTCGAATCGGACGATCTTCGACTCGATCTCGATTTAACCTGCGAAATCGAACCATTCGAAACTGTTCGACCCGGATTCTATCCGGCCTATTGTGCGCATATCGACGTTAGCAGTTTAGCAGTCTGCGCTCTGCTGCAGTGCGCCAGAATTCACGAGATGGAGGGCGGCGCTCAGACCTACGAGATTCTGCCTGTGCAGGTGTGACAGACCCAGCCTCTATTAATAGCCACAATTTGCGTTCACTATTTTGTCTAACTTCACGATCTGTAGAGTCACAGATCACGGTCACGATCTGTAATCACAGGCCTCGATCACATCTTATGTCTGTCACGGTCACTATCTCTACAGTCACAGATCACGGTCACGATCTGTAATCACAGGCTTCGATCACATCTTATGTCTGTCACGGTCACTATCTCTACAGTCACAGATCACGGTCACGATCTGTAATCACAGGCCTCGATCACATCTTATGTCTCACGGTCACTATCTCTACAGTCACAGTTCACCACATCCATGGTTCTCGTACATCGCGCACTTCTCGTTCTCAATCTCTACTCGCAAGCTATGGCTGTCACAAGCTCACGCCACAGTTCACAATCACAATTCACAGTAACACAGGTCACGGTCTCAATCTGTAGAGTCAGCTTAGTCACAATATGTAGAGTCACAGCTTAGTCACAATATGTAGAGTCACAGCTTGGTCACAATATGTAGAGTCACAGTTTATGGTTACAATTTACACCTCTCGTTTAAATTCATCCCATTAGGGCGTGGAAGAGATGATGTCGGAGGCTGCGGGATCCAGCCTATCTCAATACGACGAAACTGCCGCCTGCTCAACAGCGTTTCGAACTATTCGAAGCCTGGCTCTGGCTTGGATACGCGACGTTACTCAGCATTCGCACAGGTGTGCCGACAATCTGCTGGTGCATCTGCAGCGCTGGTTTCGCAGTCCGCAGTCGCGATTTCACGATCCGGCATTGTTGAGAACGCTGCAGCGGCTAATGAGGAAGCTTCAGATTCACCTGCTTGCGGAGTTGAGAACGCTTGGCGGGGGTCAGGTGAGGGATGGCTGGTTGGGAAAATTATCTTTGCTTTATTAGGATATTAAAAAAGACTGGGAATTTATGAAGAAAAGAGTATGAGACAGACAGCAAGTGAGCTGAGCAACGGGAAGCTGGGGACTTATGAAGATGAGGCAGGTGAGTTGAGCAATGGGAAGCTGGGAACTGATAAAGATGAGGCAGGTGAGCTGAGCAACGGGAAGCTGGGGACTGATGAAGATGAGGCAGGTGAGCTGAGCAATGGAAAGCTGGGGACTTATGAAGATGAGGCAAGTGAGCTGAGCAATGGAAAGCTGGGGAATGATGAAGATGAGGCAGGTGAGCTGAGCAATGTGAAGCTGGGGACTGATGAAGATGAGGCAGGTGAGCTGAGCAATGTGAAGCTGGGGACTGATGAAGATGAGGCAGGTGAGCTGAGCAATGGGAAGCTGGGGACTTATGAAGATGAGGCAGGTGAGCTGAGCAATGTGAAGCTGGGGACTGATGAAGATGAGGCAGGTGAGCTGAGCAATGGGAAGCTGGGGACTGATGAAGATGAGGCAGGTGAGCTGAGCAATGTGAAGCTGGGGACTGATGAAGATGAGGCAGACAGCAGGTGAGCTGAGCTAGAGGAGGCTGGGGCAGACAGTAGGTGAGATGAAGCTACGTGAAAGCATTCATTAAATAGTAGTAGACCTCTAAATTTTCCGACTAAAAGTACACATCGTCAGCCAAAACAAACAAACTTCCATCACAGGTGATTCGCGCCGACTTCTATAACATTTTACTGGCCACGGGCAAGCAGAATCCCGATGACTGTCTGGCCTATGCCAGGCACGTCTGCCGCACCCTCTGCTCCAAGGACGCCTTCCAGGCGCTCGACCTTCAGGTTAGCGGCGTCTATTCTGCTCTGCTGTTCCTTGATGCCGCCAATTTCTGCGGCATTCGCTACGAGGTGACGCCCGAGGATGAGGAGGATCTCGACGATGAGGCCGAGGAGGCTGAAGATCGTCGGGATCGGTCGGCTGTAAGTTTGTCTTTGCCTGCCTGCCTGCCTGTCTGTCTGTCTGTCTGTCTGTCTGTCTGTCTGTCGGTCTGTCTGTCTGTCTGTCTGTCTGCCTGTCGGTCTGTCTGTCTGTCTGTCTGTCTGTCTGTCTGTCTGTCTGTCTGTCTGTCTGTCTGTCTGTCTGTCTTACTGTTTGTCTGTCTGTCTGTCTGCCTGTCTGTCTGTCTGTCTGTCTGTCTGTCTGTCTGCCTGTCGGTCTGTCTGTCTGTCTGTCTGTCTGTCTGTCTGTCTGTCTGCCTGTCGGTCTGTCTGTCTGTCTGTCTGTCTGCCTGTCGGTCTGTCTGTCTGTCTGTCTGTCTGTCTGTCTGCCTGTCTGTCTGTCTGTCTGTCTGTCTGTCTGTCGGTCTGTCTGTCTGTCTGTCTGCAGTTCATTTATTATATTCTGCTGCTGGTGCAACTGCCGCCCGCAGTCGGAGATCCGTCCCAGCCAGCATCCCAGCCTGCGCCATCGCCGCATGGAGTGCCAGTGGAATCTGGGCGAATTCCTGCCAATCAGCTTGCAGCCCGCCTTCGACACTGTGCTAACCGGCCTGTTATTGGCCACGGAGACTCTGCTGTACGAGGAAGGCAAAACAGCCGGCAAAGGACTCGAAGAAGCGCTTCTAACCCTGCTGAAGGGTAGCCTGTCGCATGACCTAATGGCGCAGGTTAGTATGCCTCGACTAGATCTTCTGTAATAACCACGCAAGCTACTTACTGCTTCTATGAAATTAGTAAAGTAAAAATTGATTTTGACAGAATTGGCACTTGGTACATCTTGTATTGTACGAGTACTTTCTAAAAGGCTACGTAATATGTTTGATTGAAAGTGCGTACTTTTAAATTGATTGTACTTTTAAAAAATAACGTATTGCACTTTTAAAGTTACCTATTGTACTTTTTTCAAGTATAGTATATACTAGCAATTTAAACTCCCCGTTGGGGAATTTAAATAAAAGATGTAATGATGTAATATAGCAAGCAATCCCCCAGACAGCAAGAATCCCCCAGACAGCAAGCATCCCCCAGATAGCAAGCATCCCCCAGACAGCAAGCATCCCCCAGACAGCAAGCATCCCCCAGACAGCAAGCATCCCCCAGACAGCAAGAATCCCCCAGACAGCAAGCATCCCCCAGACAGCAAGCATCCCCCAGACAGCAAGCATCCCCCAGACAGCAAGCATCCCCCAGACAGCAAGCATCAACCAGACAGCAAGCATCAACCAGACAGCAAGCATCCCCCAGACAGCAAGCATCCACCAGACAGCAAGCATCCCCCAGACAGCAAGCATCCACCAGACAGCAAGCATCCCCCAACGAGTTCATCGTACATCGTATACCTGAGTGCGGTGAATAGCTCGTTTGCACTAGAATTCTCTAGTTGAAATGCAGATCTCTATAAGAGCGCACTATTGATCTCCATGCCCAGGTGGACGCGTTCAGGCGCCGATTCAAATCAGCCGGCGGCGCAGCCTCCAAGCTGATCGCCGTGCCGAATCCGCCTGGCCGGCGGGCGGACGCCGACTGCGCCAATGGCGGCTTAGAATTCGCCAAATCTGTCTGCCGGGTGCTCAGCCTGGCCGACTGTCTGGCCGAGGAGGCCGACCGAGTCAAGGCCGCCCTGCTCCGATTGGCTGGTGTTGGCGAATTCTCCAGCCGCGGCGATTGGACCAACCCGTGCGCCAGCCTGACCCTGGCCGAGGTGGCCTGCCACCGCTGCGACTTTGTGCGCAATCTGGATCTGTGCCGGGACCCGCTGCGCAGGGGCCGCGGCGCCCAGGGCTCATGGCTGTGCCCGCGGTGCGACTCGCCATACGAGAGGTGCGTTGGAGTCGGGGGTCTTTGTTAGGGATTTTTGGGATTCAGTCTTTGTTTTAGGGAGTTTTGGGGTTCAGTCTGTTTTGGGATTTTTGGGATTCAGTTTGTGTTGGGAGATTTTCGAGATTTGGTCTTTGTTTTAGTTAGGGAGTTCTGGGATTCAGTCTGTGTTGGGAGAGTTTTGGGATTCGGTCTTTGTTTTCGGAAGTTCTGGGATTCAGTCTTTTGGGGGATTTTTGGGATTCGGTCTGTGTTAAGGGATTTTTGGGTTTCGCCCTGTACTGGGGATTTTTGAGATTCGCCCTGTATTGGGGACTTTTGGGTTCCGGTCTGTGTTGGGGTATTTTTGGGATTCGGTCTGCGTTGGGGATTTTTATGAATCAGTCAGTGTTGGAGTATTTTTGGGATTCAGTCTGCGTTAGGGTATTTTTGGGATTCAGTCTGCGTTGAGGTATTTTTGGGATTCGGTCTGAGTTGGGGATTTTTGGGATCCGGTCTGTGTTGGGGATTTTTTTGATTCAGTCAGTTTTGGGGTATTTTTGGGATTCAGTCTGCGTTGGGGTATTTTTGGGATTCGGTCTGCGTTGGGGTATTTTTGGGATCCGGTCTGTGTTGGGGATTTTTTCGATTCAGTCAGTGTTGGGGATTTTTGGGATTCGGTCTGTGTTGGGGTATTTTTGGGATCCGGTATGTGTTGGGGATTTTTTCGATTCAGTCAGTGTTGGGGATTTTTGGGATTCGGTCTGTGTTAGGGTATTTTTGGGATTCGGTCTGTGTTGGGGATTTTTAGGATCCAGTCTCTGTAAATAATATTTGCTGATAAAAACTGCCGCGACCCCGCAGAAGCATGCTGGAACTCCGCCTATTAAACGTAGCCAAGCTGCTAGCCATGAACAGCAGCCTGCAGGACCTCACCTGCTCAAAGTGCAACTCAGTAATGGACCGATCGCTTGCCAAGCTGTGCCCGTGTGCCGGCAAGTTCCGGTGCACAGTGAACGGGCCGGACATGCTGGTGCAGCTGCGCACTCTGCTGTCCGTGGCTGAGCACTTCGACTTGGCCCTGCTGCGTACTACAGCGAATCTGCTGTTGAGCACGCTTTGACCTGCCTGGCTGTGTGCTTGACTTCTGCGGCTGATTTTATTAATATTGTATGCTTATCCTGTGTAATGCAACTGTCTATGACCTGTCATGTCCTGTGACCGATGATTGCGACTTTCACGTTGATAACAATTAATGAACCAACTGTTTATGACACTAATGACTACGAACCAATTGTCTATAACCTTAATGAAAATTTATGAACCAACCAATGACTATGAACCAACCGTCTATGACCCTAATGACTATGAACCAACCGTCTATGACCCTAATGACTATGAACCAACTATGACCCTAATGACTACGAGCCAATTGTTTATGACCCTAATGACTATGAACCAACTGTCTATGACCATAATAACTATGAACCAGCTGTCTATGACCCTAATGACTTCGAACCAGCTATCTATGACCTCAATGACTATGAACCAACTTTCTAAGACCCTAATGACTATGAAGCAGTTGTCTATGACCCTAATGACTATGAAGCAGCTGTCTATGACTCTAATGACTATGAACCAACCGTCTATGACCCTAATGACTATAGACCAGCTGTCTTATTACCCTAATGACTATGAACCAACTGTCTTATGACCCTAATGACTTTGAACCAGCTATCTGTGACCTCATTGAAAATTAATGAAGCAACTGTTTATGACCCTAATGACTACGAACCAATTGTCTATGACCATAACGACTATGAACCAGCTGTTTATGACCCTAATGACCATGAACCAGCTGTCTTATGACCCTAATGACTTTGAACCAGCTATCTTTGACCTCAATGAAAATTAATGAAGCAACTGTTTATGACCCTAATGACTATGGCTCAATCAGCTATTGATCTAAATGTAGCTGACCCAACTGCCTGCTGTTTAGTCAGCCCTATTATCCGCATTTCGATTGCAGTTAATTGGCTCGTATTTATCTTTTGCACCAGCAATCCCATTTTTTCACAGCTCCCAACTCTTGCATTTTTGCTTAATAAATTTTAAGACAATGTTTTTAATTCCTATCGAAATTTATAAATATATTTTATACTCGTTGTAATGCACTTACATGTATTCATTTATGTGCATGCGGTTAATGAATTTAAACTGTTTTTACGTTTAAAATAAATTTAGGCACCGTATTTTGTCTATCATGCACAAGTAGTTAACGTGTATTAAAAATGTATCTGCATTCTATAAGCTGCAATTAAAATCAGCGATTCAAGCTTAGCAAAATATCATTTGTTTATTGCTTTTTTATGTATCCGCCTGATCCTTTGATCTAACCGCCATCAACTCTTGATCCTTTGATCTGACCGCCATCAACTCTTGATCCTTTGATCTGACCGCCATCAACTCTTGATCCTTTGATCTGACCGCCATCAACTCTTGATCCTTTGATCTGACCGCCATCAACTCTTGATCCTTTGATCTGACCGCCATCAACTCTTGATCCTTTGATCTGACCGCCATCAACTCTTGATCCTTTGATCTGACCGCCATCAACTCTGATTCTTTGATCTAACCGCCATCAACTTGATCCTTTGATCTGACCGCCATCAACTCTTGATCCTTTGATCTGACCGCCATCAACTCTTGATCCTTTGATCTAACCGCCAGCTATTCTGATCCTTTGATCTGACCGCCATCTATTCTGATCATTTATTCTGACCGCCGTCAACTCTGATCGTTTGATCTGACCGCCATCAGTAGCAAGCGTTTTTTTGATGCATAGCTCGTTTTTACGTAGCGAAAGCAATATGAAGTTCCAAGCACTAGTTCAACGGGGATACACGCATAGCCTGCTTTTACAATGCGAAACCAAAAGGAAGTCCAACCCCTACGCGAGGCATTCCCGCTGTCAGAAATTTCAAAATTTCGTCCTCACCACTTTATTGCTAGGCTCGCGACCACTCCTAGATTCCTAACTTTTGCTTTGCTATAGCGATGTGGTTCGGCGCTTTGCCTAAATGCGCGCGTGTTCGAATGCTTGGAAAGTCCGCTTCAACTGTTTCTTTTTTGTTCTTTCAACACAACAGAACTTTTGGCTTCTGGAAGTCCTTTCCATGTTCATGCGCAACTTCAGAAACAATCTGCTATAGGGATTAGTCGCTAATAGCATGCATCAGTTATACTTGCCTCCACGCCCAACCACTAGTCGATTCAGACCGTGTTGCCCCAGAGCGTGTCCTGTGTGTCCAATAATTTCCGAATCTCGTCCTTGCTAGGTATTCGCTTTGTTGCTAGGGCCGTAGCAACACTTCCTGCTTTTCAATTTTTGGCTTGCCAGTCCAATCGGCGGTTCCTCCCGTTCTGTCCTAATTTGCAAGTCCTAATGTTCAGAAATTTCTAAATCTTGTCATGTCATGCTCAGTCTTTTCAACTTTTTGGTTTGCTAACTCAATGGCTATCAACAGTTTTATCCATGTTCTTGCGTGAAACAAAGAAACAAACTGATCCTTTGATCTGACCGCCATCAACTCTGATCCTTTGATCTGACCGCCATCTATTCTGATCCTTTGATCTGACCGCCATCAACTTTGATCCTTTGATCTGACCGCCATCAACTTTGATCCTTTGATCTGACCGCCATCTATTCTGATCCTTTCATCTGACCGCCATCAACTCTGATCCTTTGATCTGACCGCCAGCTATTCTGATCCTTTGATCTGACCGCCATCTATTCTGATCCTTTCATCTGACCGCCATCAACTCTGATCCTTTGATCTGACGGCTACATTTCCTGACCCTTCTATCTAACCGCCATCAACTCTGGTCCTTTGATCTGACCGCCAGCTATTCTGATCCTTTCATCTGACCGCCATCAACTCTGATCCTTTGATCTGACCGCCAGCTATTCTGATCCTTTGATCTGACCGCCATCTATTCTGATCCTTTCATCTGACCGCCATCAACTCTGATCCTTTGATCTGACGGCTACATTTCCTGACCCTTCTATCTAACCGCCATCAACTCTGGTCCTTTGATCTGACCGCCAGCTATTCTGATCCTTTCATCTGACCGCCATCAACTCTGATCCTTTGATCTGACCGCCAGCTATTCTGATCCTTTCATCTGACCGCCATCAACTCTGATCCTTTGATCTGACCGCCATCAACTCTGATCCTTTGATCTGACGGCTACATTTCCTGACCCTTCTATCTAACCGCCATCAACTCTGGTCCTTTGATCTGACCGCCAGCTATTCTGATCCTTTCATCTGACCGCCATCAACTCTGATCCTTTGATCTGACCGCCAGCTATTCTGATCCTTTCATCTGACCGCCATCAACTCTGATCCTTTGATCTGACGGCTACATTTCCTGACCTTTCTATCTAACCGCCATCAACTCTGGTCCTTTGATCTGACCGCCAGCTATTCTGATCCTTTCATCTGACCGCCATCAACTCTGATCCTTTGATCTGACCGCCAGCTATTCTGATACTTTCATCTGACCGCCATCAACTCTGATCCTTTGATCTGACCGCCAGCTATTCTGATCCTTTAATCTGACCGCCATCAACTCTGATCCTTTGATCTGACCGCCATCAACTCTGATTCTTTGATCTAACCGCCATCAACTTGATCCTTTGATCTGACCGCCATCAACTCTTGATCCTTTGATCTGACCGCCATCTATTCTGATCCTTTCATCTGACCGCCATCAACTCTGGTCCTTTGATCTGACCGCCATCTATTCTGATCCTTTGATTTGACCGCCATCTATTCTGATCCTTTGATCTGACCGCCATCAACTTTGATCCTTTGATCTGACCGCCATCTATTCTGATCCTTTGATCTGACGGCTACATTTCCTGACCCTTCTATCTAACCGCCATCAACTCTGATCCTTTGATCTGACCGCCAGCTATTCTGATCCTTTCATCTGACCGCCATCAACTCTGATCCTTTGATCTGACCGCCAGCTATTCTGATCCTTTCATCTGACCGCCAGCTATTCTGATCCTTTGATCTGACCGCCAGCTATTCTGATCCTTTGATCTGACGGCTACATTTCCTGACCCTTCTATCTAACCGCCATCAACTCTGATCCTTTGATCTGACCGCCAGCTATTCTGATCCTTTCATCTGACCGCCATCAACTCTAATCCTTTGATTTCACCGCCAGCTATTCTGATCCTTTGATCTGACCGCCAGCTATTCTGATCCTTTCATCTGACCGCCATCAACTCTGATCCTTTGATCTGACCGCCAGCTATTCTGATCCTTTGATCTGACCGCCAGCTATTCTGATCCTTGATCTGATGACCGCCATCAACTCAGACCCTTCGATCTTAATACCACCCCGCCCGAAATGAACGTGACAATAAAAAGCTTCTACCAAGTTAAAATAGGAAAACTAGCAGTTCAATCAACTTGTGAAAAGCTCACCGCTCATTTCCTATTTATTTATAATTTAATGATCGCTTAGTCCTTTGTTTTAATAATATAGAATTATAGTTTTTCCGGCATGCATGGCAACTGTCGAATTGTTAATAGAGCTTGTATAGAATAGCAAATTAATAAGCTTGTTAAGCTTCTAGGCGAAAGTTCAATAAAACAGAATCAACAAAGAAACGTGGGGCAATAGGCAGATGCAGTTCATAAATATAGTTTGGTTGCTAAGCGGTTTCTGGAGTATAGTAGTATAATTACTATTAGTGAGAATTAATTTTAGTACATAGTAAAACTCGATGATCAATATTAATACAATTTTAAGCATAAATAAAGATAGAAAACGGGAAGGCAAAATGGCACAGAGATGCACAATGATCAATAGTAAATAATAATATATATAAAACGGAGTGTTAAAGCCGCAGTTGCGCTTGCTCAGTAGTACAAAACAGTGTTTTTTTTCTTTCGTCTTTCTTATAGCCCAATAGCAAACAAGAGGCGGATGAAATTGAATTCAAATATTGACAGGAATAATAAAGTTTTATTAATAATTTTTAGCACCGATAGCCACAGAATATTAGTTGAAAAAATTTAAACAAAAATATATGTATAAATTAACAAAACGCTAATGACACTACTTTCAGTGGCAAAATAAGCAGTAAGAATAGTAGTAAAATATTATTATTATTAAACAGAGACAAAAACTGGATTGAAATATGAATTAACAGCAAGAAAAAAATAGCAGAAAGCCTACTTGAGTAACGCGCTGGACTTCTTCAATTAAGCAATTTGAAACAAAGAAAGTGGCGCATTTGGATTCATTTTTTCAGGCGTAGGAGGAGGGAGGTAACATTCGACAGCCAGCGGCGGGAAGTTTACAACGGGTATTGAGGATATGTATCGAAAAAAAACAAAAAACAGTACAAAAACAAAAGCTTGCAATGATGGAGAAATTTTTGGAATACACAATTTCAATCAGAGAAAAACTCGTGGAATTTAAATAACAAAAAACACGCAAACTACTACTAATTACCGATTTAACAACCGCGCGTCTTCATTGGAAACGGGTGACGATTTACAATAGGTATTAGCATTTAGCCACTTAGTGTAGAAATGTATTAGAATATAAATAATTAGTTAATGCAAAAGTGTGCAGTAAATATTGAAAAATACCAATAGCAAATTCTCTAGTAGTAGTAGTATTGTTAGGCAACAAAAAGAATAAGGCAAAGATTAATTTATTTATATAAGTTTTTTGAGCTTAAACATTTTTGAAAACCCCTAAAACGGCTTTTAAATAAACTAATTACTACTGCTACTAACAGTACTACTATAAAACCATGAAGCTATTATAGTCGCGCGCACACACAGCAAACTCTGCAGTTCGATGAATAACAATTGAAATAGTGTTAATTGCTTGATTACAAGTTGCTGGTTGATAGGCCGGCTACTTTAAGCGGCTTCAGTCGGCCTCGTGACTGTCGCCTCGACCGCCATCGCCTTCAACCTGTTGATCGGTGGCCACCGAGGACTGGTCGTCCAGAGCGCTGTCCGAGAAATCGGCCGCTCCGCCGGCCAGATCGCGATGGCGTCGGGAACGACCACCGCCAACCCGATCTCTGCGGGGTTGATGAGAAGGCAAGGAGGCAGCAGCCTTTAATGATCGGGTCTGTCTGCTGAGGAAGCTGGTCTCAGATTGTAGTTAGGCTTTTAATCTGATGTTTTATTTATGACTGGGCGGCAAACTTCAAAGTGGAACACAGCTCTTCCTTTTACCCTTAATATCGGATAACTGGGCGGCAAACTTCAAATGGGAGCCAACACCCTTAGACCCTAGATAACTGGGCGGCAAACTTCAAAGGGGAGCCAACACCCTTAGACCCTAGATAACTGGGCGGCAAACTTTAAAGGGGAGCCAACACCCTTAGACCCTAGATAACTGGGCGGCAAACTTCAAATGGGAGCCAACACCCTTAGACCCTAGATAACTGGGCGGCAAACTTCAGAGGTGAGCCAACACCCTTAGACCCTAGATAACTGGGCGGCAAACATCAAAGGGGAGCCAACACCCTTAGATGCTAGATAACTGGGCGGCAAACTTCAAAGGGGAGCCAACACCCTTAGACCCTAGATAACTGGGCGGCAAACTTCAAAGGGGGAGCCAACACCCTTAGACCCTAGATAACTGGGCGGCAAACTTCAAAGGGGGAGCCAACACCCTTAGACCCTAGATAACTGGGCGGCAAACTTCAAAGGGGGAGCCAACACCCTTAGACCCTAGATAACTGGGCGGCAAACTTCAAAGGGGGAGCTAACACCCTTTGACCTAGATAACTGCATGGACGGCAAATTAAAAAGTTGAAAAGCGCTTAATGTGTTGCACTCTGATTTGCCAAATTTCAAGTGACAAGTTAAATAAACTTTAATAGTTATTGACGGGTAGATAAAAGACGTATCTTTATACTGTTGAATCACTTTTAAATAATTTAAATTCTTTCGCTTAATACTCGAATAAATGTCTATGTAGTTAAAATATGACAGTATTTTTTTATTTTCAAACCACTAACCAAGTAGTTAAATGAGCTGAAGTGCAAGACCTGAAAGTGGCATTGTGAGGCACCCACTAATTCGCCTTGTTTGTCACATCCGGCATGCAACAAAAACATTTTGCCTTTTTGCATGCGGTTAAATTTACAACGGGGGCTTAAAAAGTGTCTTTTTGTACTGTATAACACCTTATACCTTTTACCTGGCATTTTGACATCGTATAGCCAAACAACATACGCTAAATGCAACAAAAACTGTTTAAACAATTCAAGACGGTCACATGCCAGTCGCTAACTGATCAGCTGAAGAACTGCAGCCTTAGGGGCATATTGATACTTATTGATGTAGATGCAAGTAGACACACTTACACTCTACTGACAGTAGATAGATGCACAATCTACCGGCAGGTAGACACACTCACACACACTACTGACAGTAGATAGATGCACTATCTACCGGCAGGTAGACACACTCACACACACTACTGACAGTAGATAGATGCACTATCTACCGGCAGGTAGACACACTCACACACACTACTGACAGTAGATAGATGCACTATCTACCGGCAGGTAGACACACTCACACACACTACTGACAGTAGATAGATGCACTATCTACCGGCAGGTAGACACACTCACACACACTACTGACAGTAGATAGATGCACAATCTACTGGCAGGTAGACACACTCACACACTCTACTGACAGTAGATAGATGCACAATCTACCGGCAGGTAAACAATAACATTCCGTTGTAGATAGAAAATGTCTGGCAAAGCATACAAATCGGCATGCAATTATTAATATTTAGGGTAGAATAAAAGTTGAGCAACAAAAGCGAAAGGATAAGCAAAAGATATGTAAATTATTTACGTGTGGTGCCTGCAAACTTCCATACTGCCGCTGGGGACTTCCGAATTCTCCGTCGTACTTTAACTTTGCTTTCCAGCACTGATTTTTAGGTTACAGTCTCGTAGATACTCTACTAGCCTTCATATTTTTTACCTAATTTTTTATTATAATTATTAATTAGTAATTGACATGCACAAGCAGTTTGCAATATTGATTTCTTTGTTCGGATAACTAATTTTCATCATCTTTAAAGTAGTCCGTTATTGCTTCCGCAGCAATGCAATTTGCTGGAGAAGTGGGGGAGTCAGTCTACTGAGAGGGCGAGCTCTCTTTGCTGAAATTTGCACGGCGGGAGGTCCCCGGTTAGGCGAGTGGGGGGTGGAAAAATAAGAAACCAGTAGCGTACAAAAAGTATACTTGTATGTTAGATTATTTTGATTTGCGGCTTTTAACACAGAATTTGAACGCAATTTGCAAATAACACTACTAACAGTAGAAAAAACTGAAAATCAGAATAAAAATTGTCTGTCTTGGGATGTGTCGGTGTTATAAGTATGTTTGTTTGTCTAGGTACGGTCTGTGTTGGCTGTCTGTCTGTCTGTCTGTCTTATTGTCTGTCTGCCTGTCTGTCAGCAGTGTATATAACCAGAACAGAGAAAAAACAGGGGACCATCTAGACTGGAGCAACACGGCACACCCGTACAAAAATCTAATAATAAATGAAACGAAGAACACACTAATAAAGAATATGATATGAATAAATTGCAGATGAACAACACAGGGTGGGTGCTGTGCTAGAAAGTTTATCGCTAAGTAAAGGAAATGACTTAAACCACGTGAAAACTTAACCAATAAAGGTGTGAAATACCAAAGAAGTACATTCTAATCAAGGGGCAAGTTCTATGCCGAAAAGAACAAAGCAAATATAAACTGTGCTAAGCGAAACTTACAGTCCCAATATCCGCCTGTAAGTAGTGCATACAGTTAATTTTATAGCAATTGTTTTCATCGCAATAATTGGCTTGGTGAAAAATCAACTACTTCCGAAATTTGATTTTTAGCATTAGTTGAAAAACCATTTTAAAAGATTAGCTTGCGTAGCAACTTGTTTAGTTAATATGATTGATCGTTAACAAATTGGGTAAGTTAAGGTGAAATCAACCAAACAAACAAATCTAAGTCATTCACATGATCCAAGTTCAAGTTCTCAAGCAAAACTTGTCTAAGACTTTGTCTATGGCCTTAACTGTTCGTGACTTTGTCTATGGCCTAACTGTTCGTGACTTTGTCTATGACCTAACTGTTCGTGACTTTGTCTATGGCCTAACTGTTCGTGACTTTGTCTATGGCCTAACTGTTCGTGACTTTGTCTATGGCCTAACTGTTCGTGACTTTGTCTATGACCTAACTGTTCGTGACTTTGTCTATGGCCTTAACTGTTCGTGACTTTGTCTATGACCTAACTGTTCGTGACTTTGTCTATGGCCTAACTGTTCGTGACTTTGTCTATGACCTAACTGTTCGTGACTTTGTCTATGGCCTAACTGTCCGTGACTTTGTCTATGGCCTAACTGTCCATGACTTTGTCTATGACCTAACTGTTCGTGACTTTGTCTATAGCCTAACTGTCCGTGACTTTGTCTATGGCCTTAACTGTTCGTGACTTTGTCTATAGCCTAACTGTTCGTGACTTTGTCTATGGCCTAACTGTCCGTGACTTTTTCCATGACTAAACTGTCCATGACCTGAATTGTCTATGACTGCCAACAGTCTATGACAATTTCAAACAGTCCACGACCTTTAACGTGATCATGACAAGAGTTGTATGATGACCAAAAATGACCATATTGCTATGTAATAAAATGTAAGGTCCTAAGAATTTTATTAAAAAACTGTTATTAAAAAACATACAATTCAAAGAAATTATTGTGCTACTACTACTACTACTCTTCAGTAGATTATAAAAGAGCCATTTAATAAACTCACCGCTGCACTTGCTTGCGCAACGATTGCACCTCTCTGTCCAGGGTTTCTTTGGCTTCGACAAGATCGTCGTAATCTCGCTGTAGCCGACGACGTTGGGCCTTCTGCTGAGTGAGCTCCTCCTCTAGGTCCTGCTGTTCGCGTTTGACTTTCTTCTTCTCGGCTTGAACTTTGTCGGCCTGCTGTCTCAGTTGGTCGGCGTTGCGACGTTCGTCTTCAACTTGGAGCATGAGCTCTTTGAGTCGGCGCTCAAGCTTTCTGGACGAGCGGTTCTCTTTGACGCGCTCCTTGGACTCGACTTCCAGTTGCTCCTCCAGACTGGCGATCCGGCCTTCGAGAGCGGCCACTTGAGCGCGGCCTTTGCGAGAGTTCTCCTGCTCAAGGTCGGCTAGCTTAGCCAGCAGCTCTTTGTTCTGCCGGTCCAGGCTAATGCGCTGCGACTCCGCCTTCTGGGCTGCAGCTCGCTCGTTCTGGAGATCCACCTGCGGGTTGGGTCAGGGGGCGATTCTTTCAGTTGGGTCTGGGGAGATTCTCTCGGTTGGGTCAGGGGGCGATTCTTTCAGTTGAGTCTGGGGAGATTCTCTTGGTTGGGTCAGGGGGCAATTCTCTTGGTTGGGTCAGGGGGCAATTCTCTTGGTTGGGTCAGGGGGCAATTCTCTCGGTTGGGTCTGGGGAGATTCTCTCGATTGGGTCAGAAGGCAATTCTCTTGGTTGGGTCAGGGGGCAATTCTCTCGGTTGGGTCTGGGGAGATTCTCTTGGTTGGGTCAGGGGAGATCCTCTTGGTTGGGTCAGGGGAGATTCTCTTGGTTGGGTCAGGGGGCAATTCTCTCGGTTGGGTCTGGGGAGATTCTCTTGGTTGGGTCAGGGGAGATCCTCTTGGTTGGGTCAGGGGAGATTCTCTTGGTTGGGTCAGGGGAGATTCTCTTGGTTGGGTCAGGGGAGATTCTCTTGGTTGGGTCAGGGGGCGATTCTTTCAGTTGGGTCTGGGGAGATTCTCTTGGTTGGGTCAGGGGGCAATTCTCTCGGTTGGGTCAGGGGAGATTCTCTTGGTTGGGTCTGGGGAGATTCTCTTGGTTGGGTCAGGGGGAAATTCTCTCGGTTGGGTCTGGGGAGATTCTCTTGGTTGGGTCAGGGGAGATTCTCTCGGTTGGGTCAGGGGGCAATTCTCTCGGTTGGGTCTGGGGCGATTCTCTTGGTTGGGTCTGGGGAGATTCTCTTGGTTGGGTCAGGGGGAAATTCTCTCGGTTGGGTCTGGGGAGATTCTCTTGGTTGGGTCAGGGGAGATTCTCTCGGTTGGGTCAGGGGGCAATTCTCTCGGTTGGGTCTGGGGAGATTCTCTTGGTTGGGTCAGGGGAGATTCTCTCGGTTGGGTCAGGGGGCAATTCTCTCGGTTGGGTCTGGGGCGATTCTCTTGGTTGGGTCTGGGGAGATTCTCTTGGTTGGGTCAGGGGAGATTCTCTCGGTTGGGTTAGGGCCGCAGGGGCGATTCTCTTGGTCGGGTCAGGGGTGATTTTCAGGGGTTTTCAGGGGTTTTCAGGGGTGATTTCCTTGGTTGGGTCAGGGGGGCGACTGTCTCGGTTGGGTCAGGGGCGATTCTTATAAATTGGGTCAGGATCGATTTTTAGCCAAGTTAAATTCACTTGTCTATTTGAGAAACCAATGAGTTGAGGAACCAATTCTCCATCAATGATTTTTAAACAGCTCACCTGCGATGCCTCCAACTGAGCCTCCAGCCGCTTCAGCCGATCCCGAACGTCCTCCTTCTCGGCGGATTCCTCTTCCAAATCCTCCTCGAGCTGGTGCACCCGAGTCTCCAACTTTTTGTTCTCTTCGGCCAGCGAGTTGCGGCTCGTCTCGGCGCCACGGGCCACCTCCAGCAGTTCGTCCCGTTCGCTTAGCAGAGTCCGCCGCTGCCGCTCCGAAGCGGTCAGATCGTCCAGCATCTGCTGGCGCTCGCTCTCCAACGAGCGGAGCCGCTTCTCGGCCTCGCGATAATTGGCCAGCAGCTCGTCTTTAGAGCTGAGCGCCTCCTCGGCGTCGTGTTGCAGAGTCTGGTAGGCTTGCTGCACTTTGCGCAACTGTTTGAGAGCTTCCTCTTTTTGTTTGCCAATATCGTCTAGAGAGGCCAATAGATTGGCGTATTCGGTTTCCAGTTTCTTCTTGGCCGACACGGCCATTGCCCGAGTTTTGCGCTCGTCTTCAACTTCCGCCTCCAAATCTTTGAGCTGCTTAACCAGCTGACGCCGGGCATCCTCGGCGGCCTCCTCGCGTTCGTGCAACTCTTTAGTGTGCTGCTCGCGCATGGCCTGCGAGTTCACCTCCAGGCGGAGACGGTTGTCCTCCGACACGGTCAGCTCGTCCTCCACCTGCGCGATTGGGATGGATTTGACTTTTCATTGACATTCCAGTTTCCAGTCTGCTTCTAGAAGGGGAGAAGGGATAGCTCTGCTTGCAGTTTGCTACTAGAAGGGAATGGCTCAGCTTGCAGTTTGCTACTAGAAGGGAATGGCTCTGCTTGCAGTTTGCTACTAGAAGGGAATGGCTCTGCTTGCAGTTTGCTACTAGAAGGGAATGGCTCTGCCTGCAGTTTGCTACTAGAAGGGAATGGCTCTGCTTGCAGTTTGCTACTAGAAGGGAATGGCTCTGCCTCCAGTTTGCTACTAGAAGGGAATGGCTCTGCTTCCAGTTTGCTACTAGAAGGGAATGGCTCTGCTTGCAGTTTGCTACTAGAAGGGAATGGCTCTGCTTGCAGTTTGCTACTAGAAGGGAATGGCTCTGCCTGCAGTTTGCTACTAGAAGGGAATGGCTCTGCCTGCAGTTTGCTACTAGAAGGGAATGGCTCTGCTTGCAGTTTGCTACTAGAAGGGAATGGCTCTGCCTCCAGTTTGCTACTAGAATGGAATGGCTCTGCTTTCAGTCGTATGCAGGGTATTCTTACCTCGTCAAGGTGAGTCTGCAACTCCTGCAGTTTGGCCTCCAATTGAGCTTTGCTCCTCTCCAAATCGTGAGCACTTTTGCCGGCATCGTTCTGGTTAGCCAGCAGCTCCTCAAGCTCTTTGGTCTTGAGATTTCGAGCTCGTTCAGCATCGGCCAGCCTGTCGGACAGGCTCTCCATGTCCCTCTGCAGAGCCAGTATTTTGGACTCTTTCTCTCTCGACTCCTGCGACAGCCGGTCCTTCTCAGCCTGCAGCTGGGCCAGGCGGTTCTGCGACTCGCTGGCCCGTTCGTCGAATTTTTTCTGCTTCCGTTCCAGATCGAGCAGCTCCTTGCGCTGGGTCTCGCACAAGTGCTGCATATCGTCCAGCTCGCCTAGCATCTTCCTACGGCCCTTCTCGAGTTTGTCGTTGAGAGCCTGAGTCTCTTCGAGGCGCAATTGAAGATCCTCGCATTCGCGTCTGAGCCGATTTCGCTGCTCGTCAAGTTCGGCGAGCTGTTCGGAGTCTTCGCCAACTTTGCGTTTGAGCTCCTGGCTGAGCTGCTGCACCGCGGCTAGCTGCTTCTCCGTCTGCTCGCGCTGCTCCTGTTCGGATTGAGGGCGATCAGAGTGAGACTTGTGCTTGAAAGCTTCAGGATTCGATTTGGGCCTTAGGATAGCTTTAGGCCCAGCCTTGCTTCAAGATAGCTCAGATGTTTAAGCCCCCTCAGGATAGTTTCAGGGGGTAGTGTCCCTCTCAGGATAGCTTCAGGGGGTAGTGTCCCTCTCAGGATAGCTTCAGGGGGTAGTGTCCCTCTCAGGATAGCTTCAGGGGGTAGTGTCCCTCTCAGGATAGCTTCAGGGTGGTAGTGTCCCCTCCGGATAGCTCAAATGGTTGAGCCCACCCCCCCTCAGGATAGCTTCAGGGCTTAGTATCCCTCAGGATAGCTTCAGGGGGTAGCGTCCCTCTCAGGATAGCTTCAGGGGGTAGTGTCCCCTCCGGATAGCTCAGATGGTTGAGCCCCCCTCAGGATAGCTTCAGGGGGTAGTGTCCCTCTCAGGATAGCTTCAGGGCTTAGTATCCCTCAGGATAGCTTCAGGGGGTAGTGTCCCTCTCAGGATAGCTTCAGGGGGTAGTGTCCCTCTCAGGATAGCTTCAGGGGGTAGTGTCCCTCTCAGGATAGCTTCAGGGGGTAGTGTCCCTCTCAGGATAGCTTCAGGGGGTAGTGTCCCTCTCAGGATAGCTTCAGGGGGTAGTGTCCCTCTCAGGATAGCTTCAGGGGGTAGTGTCCCTCTCAGGATAGCTTCAGGGGGTAGTGTCCCTCTCAGGATAGCTTCAGGGGGTAGTGTCCCTCTCAGGATAGCTTCAGGGGTAGTGTCCCTCTCAGGATAGCTTCAGGGGGTAGTGTCCCTCTCAGGATAGCTTCAGGGGGTAGTGTCCCTCTCAGGATAGCTTCAGGGGGTAGTGTCCCTCTCAGGATAGCTTCAGGGTGGTAGTGTCCCCTCCGGATAGCTCAAATGGTTGAGCCCACCCCCCCTCAGGATAACTTCAGGGCTTAGTATCCCTCAGGATAGCTTCAGGGGGTAGTGTCCCTCTCAGGATAGCTTCAGGGGGTAGTGTCCCCTCCGGATAGCTCAGATGGTTGAGCCCCCCCCTCAGGATAGCTTCAGGGGGTAGTGTCCCTCTCAGGATAGCTTCAGGGCTTAGTATCCCTCAGGATAGCTTCAGGGGGTAGTGTCCCTCTCAGGATAGCTTCAGGGGGTAGTGTCCCTCTCAGGATAGCTTCAGGGGGTAGTGCCCTCTCAGGATAGCTTCAGGGTGGTAGTGTCCCCTCCGGATAGCTCAGATGGTTGAGCCCCCTCAGGATAGCTTCAGGGGGTAGTGTCCCTCTCAGGATAGCTTCAGGGGGTAGTTTCCTCTCAGGATTCAGGGGGTAGTGTCCCCTCAGGATAGCTTCAGGGGGTAGTTTCCTCTAAGGATTCAGGGGTGTGTCCCTCAGGATAGCTTTAGGGGGTAGTGTCCCCTCAGGATAGCTTCAGGGGGTAGTGTCCCCTTCAGGGTAGCTTCAGGGGTAGCTTTTGAAACCATACCTGCTCCTCAAGCAGCTGGTCATTGAGCCTAGCGGCCTTCTCCTCTGCAGCTCTCAGCCTGGCCTGCACAGCAAGCTTAGCCCGGTTCTCCTCCTCCAGGGAGGCCTCCATCTCGCGCCGTTGAATGTCCCCGGCAGAGCTGCTCTTCTCGGCGCGCAGAGCTCGACTCTCGGCTTCTTCGAGTTGACCTTGCAGCGATTCGACCTCTTTAGCGGCTCGGCCAAGTCGGTCGGAAATGTCGGCGCGTTGTTTGTCGGTCTCTTGAAATTTGGACTCGGCCTCCATAACTCGCTGCTCGAGAGCTTTGCGACGCTTCTCGCTCTCGGCTTTTGCCTGACTGAGACTTTTCACTTCGTTGCTGAGATCGGCAACTTCGGATTCGAGCTGCTGACGCTGCTTTTCCAACTGCTGTTTGGCCCGGCGCAGCGACTCCATTTGCTCCTGCGGATTAGCGAAAGGACATTGTGTACTTTTTTTGTTGATAATATCCACAATGCACTTTTTCAGGGCAATAGAATCACTTTAGGATAGCTTCAGGGCTATAGAATTGCTTCAGGATAGCTTCAGGGCTATAGAATCACTTTAAGATACATGTAGCTTCAGGACTATACAATCACTTCAGAATAGCTTCAGGGCTATACAATTACTTCAGGATAGCTTCAGGGCTATACAATCACTTCAGGATAGCTTCAGACGCATAGAATTACTTCAGGATAGCTTCAGGACTGCAGAATCACTTCAGGATAGCTTCAGGACTGCAGAATCACTTCAGGATAGCTTCAGGGCTACAGAATCACCACAGAAGCAGCCAAAATTGCTAAATTACCATTAATATTAGCTCACCTGCAGTTCCTCCACTGTTTTAGCGTTGCGCTGCTTCAGCTCGCTAATCTGGGTCTCGTTAGCCTTCTGCTGCTCCTCCAGAGACGATTTCAACGATAGCAGTTCCTCGTTACGGCGCCTGTTCAAATCCTGTTGGACATTATTCGAATCTTGCTGATCTTCGAATTCCTGCTTGAGCGCTTCGAGCTCTTCGCCTAAATCGCGTTTGTGCTTTTCGGCCCGATCTCTGGCGACTTTCTCGGCGTCCAAGTCTTCGCTAAGCTCCTGAATTCGAGCCTCCAAATCGCGGGCCGCCTTCTGCGCGGTGCTGCGAGCGGCCACCTCTTCGTCTATCTTTGCCTGCAAAGTTTTTTGTTTGCTTTCTTTGGTGCTTTGGCTATTATTGTGAAGAGCATAGCAGAGCTTAGCAACAAGGGATCAGGGAGGGTGGGAACAGCCGCTGAAGGATTAGATAGAGAGTAGGAATAACCCCTGAAGGATTAGATGGAGAGTAGGAATAACCCCTGAAGGATTAGATGGAGGGTAGGAATAACCCCTGAAGGATTAGATAGAGAGTAGGAATAACCCCTGAAGGATTAGATGGAGAGTAGGAATAACCCCTGAAGGATTAGATGGAGAGTAGGAATAACCCCTGAAGGATTAGATGGAGGGTAGGAACAACCCCTGAAGGTTAAGATGGAGGGTAGGAACAACCCCTGAAGGATTAGATGGAGGGTAGGAACAACCCCTGAAGGTTAAGATGGAGGGTAGGAACAAACCCTGAAGGTTCAGATAGAGAGTAGGAACAACCCCTGAAGGTTCAGATAGAGAGTAGGAATAACCCCTGAAGGTTCAGATAGAGAGTAGGAATAACCCCTGAAGGTTCAGATGGAGGGTAGGAACAACCCCTGAAGGTTCAGATGGAGGGTAGGAACAACCACTGAAGGTTAAGATGGAGGGCAGGAACAACCCCTGAAGGTTCGGATGGAGGGTAGGAACAACCCCTGAAGGTTCAGATGGAGGGTAGGAACAACCCCTGAAGGTTCAGATAGAGAGTAGGAACAACCCCTGAAGGTTCAGATGGAGGGTAGGAACAACCCCTGAAGGTTAAGATGGAGGGTAGGAACAACCCCTGAAGGTTAAGATGGAGGGTAGGAACAACCCCTGAAGGTTAAGATGGAGGGTAGGAACAACCCCTGAAGGTTCAGATAGAGAGTAGGAACAACCCCTGAAGGTTCAGATGGAGGGTAGGAACAACCCCTGAAGGTTCAGATGGAGGGTAGGAACAACCCCTGAAGGTTCAGATGGAGGGTAGCAGTAGCCACTAAAGCATCAGGGAGGGTAGGAACAACCCCTGAAGGTTCAGATGGAGAGTAGCAGTAGCCACTAAAGCATCAGGGAGGGTAGGAATCCTATCTTTAACAGTTAGCAGAAATGGCAAAAACTTTTGCTAACCTGAAATTTCTGATGCTCCTCCTCCAGCCGTTTAACCTGAGCCTCGAAGTCGTGCATCCGTTGCGTGGCCTCCTGCAGCTCGTCCTGTCGCTCCATCAGCTCGGATTCCAACCGACGCTTGGCCCGCTCCAGATCCTGACGGGTGTCTTTCTCCGCCTGAAGTCGCTCCTCCAGCTCCTTGATGATGCTCTCGTGTTTAGCCTTGAGCTTGCCAAGGCCTCTGCTGCGTTCCTCTTCCTCGGTGAGCACTGAGCTCAACTCGGTTAGCCGGTCCTCGAGAGCTTTACGCTCGGCCAGCAGTTTCTGGCTCTGATCACTGCTATTAGCTAAATTGGACTCCAGATCCCTTAGCCGACTTTCTAAACCGACCTTCTCTAACTGCACTTTCTGCTTCTGCTCCTCCGAAGTTTCCAACTGCTCTTCTAAGTCTTGAATCACCTGCTGCTGTTCTCGCTTCTCTTCGGCGTACTTATTAGCTTTAGTGTACTCGTCCTCTAGCTGCAGGCGGAGCTCCTCGAGCATGGCGGATAATTCACCGGTTCGATTTGAGAGCTTCTCTCTGGCGTCCTCGGCTTCGGCTAGCTGGTCGCGCTCCTGCTGCAGAGCCTCCTTGAGCTGGTGCTGCTCCTCAGACAACTGCATGTAGGACGTCTTGTACTCGCTGAGTTCAGACTGGGAGCGTTCGCACGTATCCCTCAGCTGCTTGATCTCGGAGTCTTTAGCCTGATTTTGTTTAGAGAGACAAGGTAAATGTTATGTAGATGTTTGAAAAAAATGAAAGCGACTAAATAGCCTTGAAAACGGGTTGCTTTCACAAGCTCGAAATTTCACAAGCTCGAAATTTAACAACCTCGAAACCATTTTAGCAGGTGACTTCGTAAGCTCGAAACTTCACAACCTCGAAAACCATTCTAGCAGCCCACTTTCACAAACCCGAAACTTCATAAGCTCGAAATTTCATATCCTCGAAAATTTTAGCAGGCGACTTCATAAGCTCGAAATTCCATATCCTCGAAAATTTCAGCAGCTGGCTTCACAAGCTCGAAATTTCACAACCTTGAAAACCATTTTAGCAGTTTATGAAGTCGCCTGCTAGAATTTTCGAGGTTGTGAAATTTCGAGCTTATGAAGTTTCGGGTTTGTGAAAGGAAGTGCTTTTCGAGGTTGTGAAATTTTGAGCTTGTGAAGCGACCCCTTGAAAACAACTGAATGACCTTAAAAACAAATGAATGACCTTGAACACTATTAAATGACCTTGGAAACAATTAAATGACCTTGAAAGCAACTGAATGACCTTGAAAACAAATGAATGACCTAGAAAACTAGTAAATGACCTTGAAAACAAATGAATGACCTTGAAAACTATTGAATGACTTTAAAAACAATTGAACAACCTTGAAGCGACTGAATGACCTTGATAACAACTGAATGACCTTGATAACAACTGAATGACCTTGAAAGCAACTAAAGACCTTGAAAATAATTGAATGATTTTTAAAACAAATCGAATGACCTTGAAAACTACTAAATTACATAAAAATTGAACAAACGATCAAAGAACGATACTTGATGACCTAGGTTTAGTAAAACAATTATTTCTTTTACCTGAACAATCTCGTCCTGTCGCGTGACCTGCAGCAGCGGTCGCACTTTAGTGTACAAACGCCACCAAGTCCAATTGCGCAACTTCAAATACGAGGCGCAATTGCGCTGAATAATACGAATAGCGTTAGACTGTTGGATACGCTTCTGGTAGTTCTTTCTAGCCAAGTAGCCGCGAGCATGAGCTTGAAATCCGACAATGTACTCGGCTAGGCGCTTGTCACGCTCCTCCTCCAGGTAAGCAATGATACCAGCCCGGAAGAACACCTTGCTGCGACCAATTCGATAAAGATTACTGTCTAGCTCAAGATTTTCAATCATCAGTTCAACAGCCTTCCGACCGTCCATAAACGTTTTGGACAGAACGTTCGGACAGAGAATCTCGTATCTCTGCTTGAACTCTTGGAATAGAATTCGATTAGGGAAGCCTTGACGACAGATTCGAATGCCTTCGAGTACACCGTTGCAGCGCAGCTGATCCAGCACTAGCAGGCTATCCAGTTTGCCAGACTTCTTCTCGTGATTAGGAATGATGCAGCGAACAAAGTTTGGCGTAGTATTGTTGAGCACATTCATCAGCCGGGCTAGCTGCTCTTTGTACAGCTGGCCGACTGTCCTGAACATGCCCTTCTTGGTGCGCTGACCGAACACAGTCTCGGAGGCGGCCTGAGCAGCTAGGCCAACAACATTTTCAACATCTTTCCACAGGCTGGCAACAAACTGATCGGATGAATTTTGCAGCACGGCTACGACATTCTCATTGAGCGGATCCTGATTCTTCTGCAGCCAGTTGTCAGCCGAGTAGTCCACTCTGCCGGCATAGTGCACAACGGCGAAACCATTGGTTGCCGCCTTCTTCATGCTGGCCCTAGCAAATTTTGGATGCTGATCGAAGTTCTTCTGCAGCTTCTCAACGAAGCTCTTATCCGTAGCCTTGGGGAACCAGCACTCTTCGTCTAAGATGGCGAAGATGCCCATCTGTTGCTTGTCAATCATTGGCGTCTTCTCAATCAGATCGATGGTTGGCTGCAAGTCCAAACCAAAGTCGATGAATTTCCATTCGATGCCCTCTTTCTGGTACTCCTCCTGTTCCAGGATGAACATCGTGTGGTTAAACAGCTGCTGCAGCTTCTCGTTAGTGTAGTTGATGCACAGCTGTTCGAAACTATTCAGCTCGAATATTTCAAAGCCGGCAATGTCCAGGATGCCAATAAAGTGAGCACTTTGACGAGCTTTGCTGCGGTCCAATGACCGATTAATTCGGGTCACTAGCCAGCGGAACAGCCTCTCGTAGATAGCCTTGGAGATGGCTTCAACGGCGAACACAACCTGTTCTTGGCTCTGCGATTTGTTAACAAAATCTCGGCCAACTTTGATTCTCGGACGCAGGAAAGCGCGTACTAGATCGTTGAGCTGAAGGCCGAGCAGGTGGCAAGCTTTCTGGGCGTCTGAATTCAACGAAAAAGAACATTATTATTCTTGTCAGTTGCATTTCTGCTACTTATAGTAGCGTACGTAAACAAAAAAGAAAAAAAATTCAACGCACTTGTGCTGTCGGGCATAGTGGCCTGATCGGAGTTGCGCTCCTGTTTGAATTCGATTGCGCCCAGCTGCAGTACGGCGCTGATCACGCGGAAGATCGCTGCGGATTAAGGAGGTGAAGGTTTGGGGATTTGGATTCCCAGTTTGGGGATTTGGATTATCAGTTTGGGGATTTGGATTCCCAGTTTGGAGATTTGGATTATCAGTTTGGGGATTCGGATTTCCAGTTCGGGGATTTGAACTATCTGTTTGGGGATTTGGATTATCAGTTTGGGGATTTGGATTATCAGATTGGGGATTCGGATTCCCAGTTTGGGGATTTGGATTGTTAGGTTGAGGATTTGGACTTTTGATTTGGATTTGGGGATCCAATTGGATTTGAACTTGGGGATTTGGATTTTTTGCTTGGGGGATTTGTACTATCAGTTTAGGGATTTTGATTATAGGTTTGGGGATTCGGAATATTAGTTTGGGGATTTGGATTATTAGTTTGGGGATTCGGATTGTTAGTTTGGGGATTCGGATTGTTAGTTTGGGGATTCGGATTATGATTTTGGGGATTTGTTTTCTCTGTTTAGGGATCTACATTTCTTAGTTTAGAGAGCTGAGTTTCTTGGTATCAAACCCGACAGTCACTCATTTATCTCGGTAAGCACAGCCAGCTACGCCATAAAAAATAATTCTATAAAAATTAAAAAGGCACACTCACAGTGCCTTTCCTCTGAGCTAATTCCCATAATCTCCATAGCTTGCAGCGTCTCATCCAGAGCGGCTTTGTCTTCCACTCCGGGCACTGGGACCCGACCGTTAGTAAGGTACTTGTAGTTTTTGAAGTCCTCCAGCAGTAGAGTGCCTGAAGAATAGTTGCCATGGCGATTGGAAATCAATTAATATGGAATCTGTATTAGTTTGAAAAGTACACAAACTAAATAACAAATTTCACATCTTACGGATCAATTCATTGTCGCGAGTGGACAACAGCTGATAGAAGATGTGAAAGCAGCGCTCGTCCTTGGCCTGCTGGATAACTCGAGCTTTCTCGAGCAGGTCTAAGCGTTGCAAACAAAGCGTTGAGCGCAGTTTGCGATGTAAGGAAAACTTGATTTTAAAGATCCTTTTCGAAGAGCCAGTTTAGGCACACAAGACGATGTTATCCAGAGGAAAAATTTGGGCTGTCTGAAGGACGATTTAGATATCCTGAAGGATAATTTTAATAACCTAAAGGATCATACCAATACCTTGGAGGACAATTTAGATTCCCTGAAAGATCATTTCGATACCCTAAAGGATCATTTCGATACCCTGAAGGATAAATTAGATACCCTGAAGGATTATTCAGATACCCTGAAGGATTATTCAGACACCCTGAAGGATTGTTCAGATACGCTGAAGGATAATTCAGATACGCTGAAGGATAATTCAGATACCCTGAAGGATAATTCAGATACCCTGAAGGATAATTCAGATACCCCGAATGATCATTTAGATACCCCGAAGGATTATTTAGATACACTGAAGATTATTTAAACATGCTGAAGAAGCATTTTGATATACTGAAGGACAATTCAGTCATTTTAAAGTCATATTTAAGGAAGCCTGAAGGTCTTTGTGGCATCTTGAAGTCTCAGACATTAGCGAAACGCAAATTCAAAGCCAGTTTAAGGAATGTGTTAAGACTCTCTGTTCTTACTATTAACAAAAAAAACAGCACAACTAATGCGTTAACCTAATAAGGTAAGAATCAAAGAATCAAATTACGCCTCAATAAAACGCGCAAACACTGGCGAACGGCACAAATTGCTTAAGCCTTTTCACATTGCAAGATTGGTTTGTTAGCAGGCCAACAGACAGACCTACGAGTGTGCGTGTGTCCGTGCTTACGTGTTTTCATTAATGCAACCCCAGCAAAAACGAATGAGTCAAGAACACACACGCAAAATTCAGAAATGGCACACACTTCCACTTTTATTCTCTCTCTCTCTTTACTATTCATTGAAATGCACGTAGTTATTTAGATAGTTTTCTGCCGAACCACCAATGACTTAGATGTCTGGGTATTTTACTGCTTCTATCTATGCAAGCCCAATATTCATTCTATGCTGACAATAGTATAACAGCACAGTAAACAGGCCGCAGTATCGCGCAGAAGAACCGACAAACAACAAACACGCATAGAAACTTATCGCAATTTGAAATTTGTACCTCTAAACTCTCCACTCCAACCCTTGTTCGACCAATGTACATATTTACATGTACTCTGAGTTTTAAGACCTTTGTACAGCGAAGCACGACACTTGAAGGCCTAATGAAAACCCTTACCCCAATGCAGCCCAAATGTTGAGACAAGAAAAAGATCTCTTTCTCTTTAAGACCATACGACCTGATCTAAAAATGGTCAGCAAAGCCTATCAACACCTTAACACCTTTAATCTCTAATACTCCATCAGCTCATCGAAAATGACAGACACTAGCACACCTGAGAGACACTAGTTCACCCTCGAAAGACACTAGCACACCTGGGAGACACTAGTTCACCCTCGAAAGACACTAGCACACCTGAGAGACACTAGTTCACCCTCGAAAGACACTAGCACACCTGGGAGACACTAGTTCACTCCCAAAAGACACTAGCACACCTGGGAGACACTAGTTCACCCTCGAAAGACACTAGCACACCTGAGAGACACTAGTTCACCCTCGAAAGACACTAGCACACCTGAGAGACACTAGTTCACTCCCAAAAGACACTAGCACACCTGGGAGACACTAGTTCACCCTCGAAAGACACTAGCACACCTGAGAGACACTAGTTCACCCTCGAAAGACACTAGCACACCTGGGAGACACTAGTTCACCCTCGAAAGACACTAGCACACCTGGGAGACACTAGTTCACCCTCGAAAGACACTAGCACACCTGGGAGACACTAGTTCACCCTCGAAAGACACTAGCACACCTGAGAGACACTAGTTCACCCTCGAAAGACACTAGCACACCTGGGAGACACTAGTTCACCCTCGAAAGACACTAGCACACCTGGGAGACACTAGTTCACTCCCAAAAGACACTAGCACACCTGGGAGACACTAGTTCACCCTCGAAAGACACTAGCACACCTAAGAGAACCATTGAAAGACACTGACTTGAAAGACCTCAAAAAGAGGAGGTCGTGCAAGGTTAACTGAACACGCACAAGAAAGGCAGAAAAAGGCAGAAGGAAAACAAGACAACACAGATAGACATTTTCAAGGCCCCCAAGGCAAGATTTTCTGCTTCTAAGAGTCTCTTAGAATAAATGACCGAAAAAACTAAAGCATAAATGCTAGGGAAGGTAGAATTTAACTACAGACTTTTAAAAGGTTCCATTGATGGTATAAAAAAGCCAGTTTAAGTTCGTCTGTTGCTAATATATACGCGTTATATAATTAAAGCAAACCTAATCTATAAGGCTTGCAGCAATTTGAATAAGTATGAAAAATTGAGAATAAAGCGTCGTTAATTAAATTCTGCGCACCTTATTTTTACCGAAACTATATACTTATCAAAAAGTGGCACAAATTACTCAACCTTGCAACTTGAAAAATCAAAGAATCTTTTTTACATCAGGTCTTTGTTTATGTTCAGCATCTATTCGTCTTTGTTTCTGTTCAGCATCGATCCTTCTTTGTTCTGCTCAGTATCTATCCGTCTTTGTTTCTGTTCAGCATCTATCCGTATTTGTTTCTGTTCAGTATTTATCCGTCTTTGTTTTCGCTCACTATCTATCCGTCTTTGTTTCTGTTCAGCATCGATCCGTCTTTGTTTCTGTTCAGCATCTATCCGTCTTTGTTCTGCTCAGTATCTATCCGTCTTTGTTTCTGTTCAGCATCGATCCGTCTTTGTTTCTGTTCAGCATCTATCCGTATTTGTTTCTGTTCAATATTTATCCGTCTTTGTTTTCGCTCACTATCTATCCGTCTTTGTTTCTGTTCAGCATCGATCCGTCTTTGTTTCTGTTCAGCATCTATCCGTCTTTGTTCTGCTCAGTATCTATCCGTCTTTGTTTCTGTTCAGCATCGATCCGTCTTTGTTTCTGTTCAGCATCTATCCGTATTTGTTTCTGTTCAATATTTATCCGTCTTTGTTTTCGCTCACTATCTATCCGTCTTTGTTTCTGTTCAGCATCGATCCGTCTTTGTTTCTGTTCAGCATCTATCCGTCTTTGTTTTCGCTCACTATCTATCCGTCTTTGTTTTCGCTCACTATCTATCCGTCTTTGTTTCTGTTCAGCATCGATCCGTCTTTGTTTCTGTTCAGCATCTATCCGTCTTTGTTCTGCTCAGCATCTATCTGTCTTCGTTTCTGTTCAGCATCTAAACGATAACAGTTATTACTATTCCTTCATCTGTGCTACGTTTGAAAGTTTGTGTTAGATCTAAACAGCTTAGATATTTTCTTTTGTTACTGCTGAATAAACGCCCATAAATCAAGTTTGCAGCCTATCCTTTATTGGTATCGGCTATCGGGTTATGTTGAAATCCAGTCCCAACAGATATTTAAATAATCTGTACGAGTTCAAAAAATACGTTTTGCACTCAATAACACGAAGCACAAAAAATGAGTAAATTTTCGAGACACGCGAGAAGATAGGGGAACGATACATGTACACGCGCACACACACACACACACACACTAAATCACTAACCGCATGGATTCAAGTTAGAGAAACCGCTTTGCTTAAACGGAAGGCCACCGCTATGCAAGAAATAGCGAGAGAGAGAGAGAGAGAGAGAGAGAGAGAGAGGGAGAGAGAGAGAGAGAGAGAGAGAGAGAGAGAGAGAGGGAGAGAGAGAGAATGCACACAAGAGCTAGCTAACTACAAGAATTTCGACTGTGTTACATTTGGCTTAATAAATAGAATAGAAAAAAATCATAAACGACTGCGACGCGCGGAATGTCAACTAGAAAAATTGTTAAACCTACTTAGGCACAATTATTGCAGTGAATTACCTAATACATATATTAGAAATAAACCTATTCACACACGGTGCACACTTAGCATGCAACACACACATGCATACATTGAACTAGCATAGAACACAGCTCCTTAGATTTAATGCATAAACAAATGCGCAAATTAAGTAAATGTTGTTGAATTGTAGAATCTGCAAAATTGCCTGCTCTGCTATGCATCTGTTACGTTCGACATTCTCCCCTCCTTACTGCTATTTTTCAAACAAGTTTCCCACACTAGCAACGCTTCTGTTGATGTGTTTATATCAAACTGCTGATTGTAGACGGGCACAGGATTAATTTTTTTAGTCTTAAAAATTCGCACGCTATGAGATGAAATACATTCATAAATTTTGGTCGATTTCAACTCGACACAGCCTAAAAGAAAAGTGCATAGAAACCAAATACATGTATAAAACTGAACAGGGGCCAACTGAATTTAGTATTTAATAGTTAGGAACCAAATTAACAGATTACCAAATTACCAAACCATAAACCTCACAAACTATAAACCTCACAATCTATAAACCAAACAAACCATAGACTTCACAAATCATAGACCTCACAAACCATG
Organism: Macrostomum lignano; assembly: GCA_002269645.1. Taxonomy (NCBI): domain Eukaryota; kingdom Metazoa; phylum Platyhelminthes; family Macrostomidae; genus Macrostomum; species Macrostomum lignano. Next base: position 117,280 of record NIVC01002345.1, read on the forward strand.
CATATACTTCACAAACAATAGACTTCACAAACAATAGACTTCACAAACAATAGACTTCCCAAAAAATAGACTTCACAAACCATAGACCTCACAAACCATAGACTTCACAAACAATAGACTTCACAAACAATAGACTTCCCAAACAATAGACTTCACAAACCATAGACCTCACAAACCATAGACTTCACAAACCATAGACCTCACAAACCATAGACTTCACAAACAATAGACTTCACAAACAATAGACTTCACAAACAATAGACTTCCCAAACAATAGACTTCACAAACCATAGACTTCACAAACCATAGACCTCACAAACCATAGACTTCACAAACAATAGACTTCACAAACAATAGACTTCACAAACAATAGACTTCCCAAACAATAGACTTCACAAACCATAGACCTCACAAACCATAGACTTCACAAACCATAGACTTCACAAACCATAGACTTCACAAATCATAGACCTCACAAACCTAGACCTCACAAGTGGGTGTACGTTTAACTGGCAACCAACTTTAAATAAACAGTTGGGTTATTCCGGGGCCGGTGCTCTCCTGAGAGTGTTCTAAACGTACACCCACTACCCGGCTCTCTCTCTCTCTCTTTTTCTCTCTCTCTCTCTCTCTCTCTCTCTCTCTCTCTCTTTCTCTGTCTGTCTCGGTTTTGATCTGTTGACTCCCCCCGTGTTTTGTTATTACAATCTTGTGCATCACTGACTATCTGCCACTGAAATGTATTTATACTCTACGTTTTGACTTAAATTAAATAAATTCCAATCTGCCCGATGATGCCTAAAGTTAGGCGAAACATGTCGTTCTAATTAAAATGCTCGCAATCTCCTTTCTTTTACTTCTCATTATCAAGCGTGCTGTTCTACCAGAATAGACTTCACAAACCACAAACCATAGACTTTGGGCGTTTAAGCGCCTAATTTCGATGCCTAACTTTAGGTATGATGCACACTGCGTACTAACTAACCGCGACCAATAGTTAACACTGTTAACTACAATATACTCGTATTAGAAAATAGCAAATAACTAAATAGCGCATAAGAAAAGGATACAAGTCTCGATATTGGCGCCAGAGATGAAGCCAGTAGTGTCGAAATTAATTCGAATGAATTTGCCCTGTAAAATAGACGAAAAAGGTTAGATTTTATTGCTGATAAATAGATCGAATACTTAAATTCAGTGAAAAAATGAAGACTTACAAATCGAGAAGAATTGTCGTTCTTAATCGTTTTGGCATTGCCAAACGCTTCTAGAATTGGATTGGCTTGCAGCAGTTGCTGTTCCAATTCTCCCTAGAGTTTGGGGATGGATATATGCATACATAGACATGTTGAATGGATTCCATTGTGAATTAGGAATAATCTCAGCCTAGGACATTGCATTATTAACAGGTTTTTTTAAATTGAAACACTGTAAGTTAGCTAACTAACGAACTAAATGAGAATTTGGACAATCAAAACTCATTTTATATCTCAGGGTCACTGGAATATTTAAAAGTGAACCTGAAGTGTTTTGAAAGGAAAGGATCTTCATCGAGTTTCTCAACCAAGAATTCTCTCATTTCCCGATGGGCCTTGCACAATCCCTCTTTCTGACCATCGAGTCGAAAGTTGGCAGCGATTCGGAATGCGGCTGTTTTCTTGATTTTTCTTGTTCAATCGCATCAATCAGCCGCTGGGGTTCTGCTACAGGAATTGGTGGCGCCATTGAATTGGGGTCGCTTTCAGGCCAAAGACGAGCAAACAGCTGGGAGGGAGGGACAGAGAGCTATAAAATCTCAGTCCGATTCCCGTTTTGAATGGCTTTGAATGTCCAAAGTTATAGTCTATGGCCAAGCCTCCCTCAAAAGACTTTGCTAAACTGCTTAAGTCCATGCCTAGTGTGTGATCTGCGGCCTGGCTCGAATGTCTATGGCGTCCCGTCTTGATTGGTTAAGAGCATATAACATTAGTCATTGTGGAGCCATACTATGTCTATGGCCGAAACCAGCAAGAGATTTGATGTCCCCAGGCTGAGATTGCATGACGATGAAACCAATTTAGCTACAATGTAGCCATTTTTTAACAATAAAATAACACTATGTAAAAATAAATAAGTGTGACGGATCGATAGCAAGCGCAGGGTGATAAATTGTATTGTTCAAAAAATCACTAAATGCATGAAGCTTAGGGATACAATAAATAGCTTAATAAAGCACCATTATTTATTGAATACACTGACTTTCGTATTTTGTCTTTTATAAACTGCTGACAAATAATCAAATTAAAAAACCGCCCTTTCCTAGAAATCCTGTTAATATATTGCCCAACAATGTACAATTGACTACTGCTCCAGTCCGTTACCGATTATGCTTGGAAATTTTATTGACCAATTATTTGAGTTAATTATAAATAACTTTTACCTGTCCAAATACGTTGCCTTGAAGCTGCAAATCATTTTAACAAGGAATTCAATAATAACAATGAAAATTAACTAAATATGTAACATCAACCAAATAAGGAAACTTCTATATAAAGTTACAACAACACCTGGTGAATAAAGGAAATGTTAACTATAGAATGTCATTAACTATTAAGAAAGGAATCAGACACTAATCCACTACTAAAGACACAATATTATTAAACAACATGGGTGACAAATAGGTCTTGAAAATCAGAAATCACTTACAATATTAATATCCTTGCGATAATACTAGACAAAAAGGTGTTTCAATCAGAGCGTTCAATGATGAACATCAGCTGTTTTAGTCAGGAAAGTATTTTAAAGTACATATTAATTTAAACAGAAGGCTACTTACGTGTGACAAGGACGCCGAGACAGAGCCGGACCGTCCACCTGGACCCGATTGTGCGCCTTGGCCTGGCAGATTCGAAGCGGTGGACGCCGCCGTTTTCATTGACGAGGCAACGAATGCCAGATATTGGATCACCTTTTTAGTGTTCTCCGTTTTGCCAGCTCCGGACTCGCCGCTGTTTTGGGGTTAAAAGTTGAATTAACTAACTTCGATAGCCTTCAATGAGTCCCATGACACTTCAGTGGGTCCCATGATACTTTAGTAGGTCTCATGACACTTCAGTAGGTCCCATGACACTTCAGTAGGTCTCAATAGGTCTTATGACACTTCAGTAGGTCCCATGATACTTAAGTAGGTTCCATGATACTTCAGTAGGTCCCGCGATACTTCAGTGGGTCCCATGATACTTCAGTTAGGTCCCCTGATGCTTTAGTAGGTCCCATGATAATCAGTATGTCCAATGCTACTTCAGTGGGTCCCATGATACTTGAATGGGTTCCATGATACTTCAGTAGGTCCCGCGATACGTCAGTGGGTCCCATAGAGACTTCAGTGGGTCCCATGAGACTTTAGTGGGTCCCATAATACTTCAGTAGGTCCCCTGATGCTTCAGTAGGTCTCATGATAATCAGTATGTCCCATGACACTTCAGTAGGTCCTAGGATACTTAAGTAGGCCCATAACACTTCAGTAGGTCCCATGATACTTAAGTAGGCCCATAACACTTTATTAGGTCCCATGAGACTTCAGCAGGTTCCATGATACTTCAGTAGGTCCTAGGATACTTCAGTAGGTCCCATGACACTTCATTGGGTCCCATAACGCTACAGTGGGTCCCATAACGCTACAGTGGGTCCCATGACGCTACAGTGGGTCCCATGACGCTACAGTGGGTCCCATGACGCTACAGTGGGTCCCATGACGCTACAGTGGGTCCCATGACGCTACAGTGGGTCCCATGACGCTACAGTGGGTCCCATGACGCTACAGTGGGTCCCATGACACTTCATTGGGTCCCATAACGCTACAGTGGGTTCCATGACGCTACAGTCGGTCCCATGACGCTACAGTGGGTCCCATGACACTTCATTGGGTCCCATAACGCTACAGTGGGTCCCATGACGCTACAGTGGGTCCCATGACGCTACAGTGGGTCCCATGACACTTCATTGGGTCCCATAACGCTACACTGGATCCCATGACGCTACAGTGGGTCCCATGACGCTACAGTGGGTCCCATGACGCTACAGTGGGTCATAGCTAAATTTCTTTAAACTCACGTGCACAAGATGCTCTGATCCTCGCGATTCTCCAGCATCGAACGGTACGCCTGATCGGCAATAGCAAAGATGTGCGGCGGACAATCTGATCGCTTCTTGCCTTTGTAAGCTTCGATAACATGCTCGCTATAGATTGGCAATCGTTTGTAAGGATTTATCACCACGCAGAACAGGCCAGAGTAGGTCTACAAGTGGGTGGTCATTTAATTAGGACCAACTTTGAATTGTTACATATTGAAATGAACATACTTGATAGCATCTTGGGGCAAGATGTAAGATATAAAAATTAATATAGATGCTTTATGAATATCAATAGAGCTATAAGAAAAGCAAGACATATTAAAAGAAAGTCTAGCTATTCAAAGCAATAGGCTATAGTATAGTACAAAGTATATGCATTATTAGTATGAGCTGAATGATTGTTTAGGTATTTAGTAGTGTATTAGTAGGACAAAGAAACAATATACATTGTACATTGTATATATACATAGAAGAATAATTTATTTGCACCAAAAAGGCAACAATATTTAACATAACATGTGTATTTAATATAATGAATATATCTATATGAGTATAAGTACACTGTATATATAAATAGTATATAGTTCCCTAAATATCCTTGATTCTAGTGCATGTACATTTTGTCTTTAAAGCTACATAGTCAACCAATATTCAGAACAAATCAAAAGAACAACTGATCAAAAGGGTGGCAATCAAAATGGTGACAATAAAAAGGCAACAGTCAAAATGTATAAGACTTATATTGAATGATCATTTTCAACTGCAACTCCTTTCCTAAGGAATAATAAAATGCATACAGTTCATTAGATACCAAAGTACAAAGGCCTAGTATTTCAAGTATTAGAAGGGATTTAAGTACAGCAATCTGCTTAGTAAATAGTCTATTGAGTACAATGAATAAAATAAATAGACCCCACTAAACTATGCTTTAATGTACATCATTATATCTACATAGGCATACTAACATAAGTCTAATATATTTTAACTATTTATTATATTAACTATCTTATTATATTATTTACTATCTAATATATTATATTTAACACATATTTTTTATATAAATACAAATCCATTGCATGTGAACTTATAATTCTAATCTTATATACTTTCAATAAATTGTCTTATATATACAATTATTAATTGTCATCCTTATGATTATCACCCTTTTGACTATTGCCTTTTTGATCTGTTGCCTTTTTAATCTATCTATAACTACCAAACTTCAGATCATATAGTATATACCCAAAAATTTGGATATGCACCATGCATTGGTCTTACATGCTAAAAGTTAATGCTAGGCATGCACATTTGGCATACATGGTTCTTAAGAAAATAATGTATATATACCTAGTATATACTTCATAGAATCACATAGAAGAGTTAATGTTAAGTTGAAAAAAGATTGAAAAATTCATTTTAAGCATAAATTTCAAGCTTTCCAGCTTTTAAGCTAGTAATCAAGCATTTAAAACAAGAGTTAGAGTACATTTTTTATTGAAAATAGTATAAGCAAGAAAGATAAATAATCAACCAAATTCTCTAATCTACCAAAAAGGGTCTTTTATGCAGCACAAAAAGGTCATTTATTATTGAAATGCAAAAAGGTCATTTATTGTTGCAACACTGGCATAGATTCAAAAGTCTATGTATGCACTTCATTTTTTGGTAGACATTTATAACTATTAAATTTTTGTTTGGGCATGCACCAAACATAATCTGAACTATTATATTTATGAACCATTATATCATTTTGAATTTGAAGAGATGACTAGAACAAGGAAAAAAGATGAGCTGATAAATGAAAGAAAAAAAGAGAAAGGAGAAAAGATTATGGGAAGAGTGAAGAGAGAATAGAAGACAAAGAAAGCACAAACAAAAAGAAATTAATAGCATATAAACCTTTAATATATAATTAGGCATTGAGAAATAGCCAATGGTCAATTGTTAAACATTTATTATGTTAAATAAATGTTTAACAATTGAGAATACTAACATCAAGTCTTAAACTACACTACACTTTTAAAACTAAGCTAGAAAGTGACCTTCTATACTTTAGTCTATTGCAACAATAAAATACTTTTTTCTATTGTGACAATAAAAGACTTGTTTGCATTGCAATAATAAGATATTTTTTATGTTATAACATTACTTCATTCTTGTATCTTACATATATGCTAGAAAATTCTAGTATACAATGGACCCAAAAATGGTTGGCATAAAGAATCTGGTATACAAAACAATCCACTGGAAAATTGCACCATAAAGCTAACATGATGTAGCTGTTAGAGTACAAATAACCAAATGTTGTAATGCAAAAAGGGTTTTGTATAGTGTTACAATGCAAAAAGGGGCCTTTATTATCACTATGCAAAGAATGTCCTTTATTGTTGCAATATTTTTATCACAACTAAGTTTGTTTTTTTTCTAGCATAAATTTGAATTTGTGGTGTGTAACATATCTGCGTATGTAATTTAAAAGTAAACAATTTCGTATTTACTCTTATCAGGTTGTATTGGTATTATAGTATTTATATTGTATTTATCTCACTGTACTTTTTACTGTATGTAATTTATGTTATTTTGCAAGGTAATTTTATAATGAAACTTTTGTTTTAATGACTGATAAGTAACCAATATAAATATAAATCATCGATTGTTAATAAGAGTTCGCGCTCTGACTTGGCACTCTCGACGGCTGAAAGTTCAAATGTTAGTCTTGGCCCTTCATTTCGTTACAGGTGTTAGGAGTCATTTTTCTAGTATACTCAGTAACAAATTTGAGGGTGTGATAACAGTAAAGGACCTTTTTTATATTATAATATTTTGGTCTTTTGTATGCTAATAGCTATACTATATTTTGGCTTTATAGCATAATTTTCTAGCCAAATGTTCCATATACTAGATTTTTATGCCAACCTTTTTTCTCAACCATTTCCATTATATGCCACAATTTCCTATGGCTATATCTTATTTCCTATTTCCTATTTCCTATGGCTATGGCTAAATCATATATATATATATATATATATATATGTATGATATTTATCTATCATAATTATATGATAATATCATATAATATTATATGATTAAATCATAATTATATATCTATCATAATTATAATTATAATTATTTATAGCTCCATTTATATATATATATATGATTTTAAAATGGGATTGTAAAAGCTTATCATTACATTAACTACTAGTAAAACTAAAATATCCTGAGTTGTCACTGAAGTTTTTTTACTTAAAATGTCTTGTCACAAAATATACCTGGGACCAATAATTATATAAAAAAACTTAAGTTAATGACCTAGGCTACACTTGAATTTTTTATCATGAAATATCTGTAAGCTTTTGTTTAATGTTAGTCTAAAAGCTATATAGTATGCTTAAATTTTATACAGTACTTATTCAGTTTAGCTAAAGACAATTAAGTTTAGTGAAGGACAAAGAGAGCTAAAATTAGGCCTAAAAAAATTAATTACTAGGCCAGATCAAAGACAAGTCTATGTTTTCATTTATAATCAGATTTTTTAAAACAAATATTTTAGATGTTTCAATTTCTCTTACATAAATCAGATCAGAGAAGTAACGATCCCTTAAGTTATGCAGCACACATGCTTCGTTTAGGTTGGAAAGCTCTGACATATCTTCCTTTTTAGTGAACTTTGGTGGATTCATTCTTTGTATATCATCCTTTGCTACTTTTCGAAGTTCTTTCGTATCAGAAAGCTCGACAACAACATCGTCACCCTTTTCTTCTTTCAGGCTAGCTGAAACGAATCCCTGAGTTTCATGAGGAACCCAGACCAGTTTCTTTGCAGCCCATTGCTGCTCCTGAGCAGGATCATTTACAAGACTGTTTGAAGATCCTACAAGCAAAGGCCCTAGTGCCTGGGCTCGAATATCGGCATCAGATGCCATGAAGCAGATACAAAGTTTCAGTTGACGAAAAAAAACTTTTCTAATAAAATAATAAATAATTAACAATCAGTTCTCTCGAACAAAGCCAATGTCAAAGCGCGGCGAACGTAGTGATTCAGAAGGAAATAATCACGTTTAAATTTCTTGGACGCTTTTAGTAAATAAAAACAAAGACTTCTTTGTAAATAAATAAAAAAGCGGCTACAGAAAAAACCTTTAGTTGAAAACCTAATGACAGTTTTAAAAAATTTTAATAACGTTTATTAAAAACTCGTACTTATCTACGCTAGTTAATCCGTCAAAATTACAAGTCACCTCTGTAATAGGGCTGAAGGTTACATTGCAGATCTCTAGTGGAAGCTCAACCCTATCTCTATCAAGATTATTCAGTTAGTTTTAGTCCAAGCGCCGGGACGGCCACGATTAGCACTTAATAGGCAGAGCACAATATTGTAGAAACTGCAATTATCTACAGCTGTAGTATAATGACTGATAAGTTAATAGTAACTTTTGTGCATTGGGTTTGTCTGCAGTACATATATGTTCAATTGTGGAATGATGCATGATACAAGGACCACTGTTTATAGCAATATACAGTGGTCCTTGGCATGATATAGTATATAGTATATTTAATTGTAACTAAGTAGTAGAGCTGTCACGAGATCTTGACGAGACAAGATTCGAGATATATAATAAGATCTCGACAATTTTTTCCGTCTCGAAAAATCTCAATTTTTTTCAAGAAATTCGAGAGGAGATTTGAAAATTTTCTTATACCTTTTTTTTCAAAAATTTATTCGGGCCATAGAAATAAAAAAGAGAGCAAATATTCTTATAAATACAACTTCTTGTTGTAATACATTTTGTAGGGCAATTTGAGATGTAAAATCTAGCAGATGTCGACGAGTAGTTTTAGTGTTATTTACCGAATGTCGTTATATATATTTCTAGCTTGCATATGCGCTCTTTTTAGTTATCATTCCAGTTCTGCGGCAAGGTGTATCATAGCAGACTCGAAGACAATATACCAGTCGCTACACATAATTTGCATCTTGTCAAGAAATTCGAGACAATTTGACAAGACAATACGAGACAAGACAAGATGCAATTCTAATATCCGTTTTTTAGATTTTTATCTCGTCTCGTCTCATCTCGAATTTCTTGATTATAAAAGCCTTTCTCGTCTCGAATCTCGTCTCGAATAAAATCTCAAATTTTGACAGCTCTATCCATATGCACGTATTACCGTGGCCATACAAAATTGCTTCACAAATTTGCAAAAATACACAACCCAAGGACGACTAACGTATATCTTAAGTAGTCCTTGTTACAATCATCTTTCCAGTTTTCATATATTTTACTGGTCCCCGAAAACAGCCGCCTAATTCCATCCCGCCGTTTCAGACCTTTTAATTCATCTTTAATTTTCCGTTCTTTATTTCCATTATTGTGTTTATAACATAAGTTATAGGTTCATTCGATCCACCGTAACGCAATGAGAAATTAAAGTAATTTAGTGCTTCAAATTATATTTCACTTCGCTTTCGGGCTCTAAAAGGTAGTGGGACAGATACATATTCAGGTTATAAGGACATAAAATAAATTCATTTTTTGGATAAAAACTCGCAAGAAATTAGTTTCAAGAAAACTTTTGAAAGAAAACAATACTTAAAAAATACTCGTTAGAATAACAGTGTTTTGCAGAAGAGTTTTTATTGAAATAAATTTGTTAACATTTCTTTATTTTACATTTGTAATTTAATTTTTTTTGTGACTAATAAGTTTTTCTTTTCTTTCTTGTAAAGCGCAGCACTCTATCTATCGGTAGGCCCTATCTATCTCGATAATCAATGTTCTTGATAATGCAGTCGGGAACGGAGACTCGTCATTTATATAAATTCCTAATTATAATTTTTTTTATTTTGTTTGCCTCTAAGGGTTAGAAAACGCTAGGCCTTTTAAAAATCATTTAATTGATCTGGATTACAGTGGTAAAATGACAGTGTCTAGGAACTAGGGCGCTAGGCTAAATAACTTTGCTACTATTTAGCTGGCACTAGTAAAATAAGCTCGTCACCACTTAGCTTGCAGTCTTGCCCATTGCATCTAAAATAAAATATATAATTGTAGATGCTACTAAACAAGCTACTAGGCCTATGGCAAAGAAAGTATTGCATTAACATTGCATATATATAGGCCTATAGGAATATATGTATATCTACTATCATATATATTCCTATATAGTTTAATAAATATTTTGTTATATCACTTTGGTACATATATTTCAAAAGAATGCCTAAACAATTAGTATAGGCCTAGTTCATGCAAATATTTACAATCAGTACTTTTAACTCTTGTTTTTTATAGCCATATGTCCTACTCATCTGCCCAAATATTCAAATGCTTTAAAGAACTGCATGTATATACATATACATATATAGTTAGCCTAAAGTCATATAATATTTAAGTAAGCAGAGCAAATGGGTCCTGACCAATTTGGCAACAAACAAATTTGGCAATAGAGATTTACAATAGACTAATTCAACAAAAAGCTACAAAAGCAAATTTGGCTAAAATCTAGGCAAATTTGGCAATAATTAATAAAGGAACAACAATTTTGTATAATTCTGATAATTATTTTAGTACAATGGTATTCTTCAATTTAGGTTTTTTGGGCCATACATGTTTTTCGTCCCTTTGAAAATCTTATTGGCAACTGGATTTTTGGTATCCGAGGCTAATTTGGCAATTTCATTTTCCCCATGCCAATTGCCAATTAAAAAAAGATTTTGTAAGTATAGGGGCCTAACAAAAGTATTATATAAATTGATATAATTGAATTATTAGTTGTTATTGTCTGCAGCATAGATAGGCCTCATAGCAATCTTATAAGAGAACAATTTCTACTTTTTAAATGTATCTTTGGAAATATCCATCCTTAAGAATTGGGCTAGTTGCCTATAAGCAACCAAAAATAGGCATTAGCAACTGAATTTTAAGCCCCAAGGGCCAGCTGGCAAGGCAACTACAGCTTAGCATAATTTCCAACCTTAAAAAACCCAGTTTTCAATCCCTATTGGAATAAATGTTGAAAACCCGCGGACGCGCGCTTTAGAATAGAGTCAAATTATTTTCCCGCGCTTTAGGATAATTAGAGATGTCCCGAAAGAGCAGTTTCCTCGAAATCAAAATTCGTTAACTTTCCAAACTCAAAATTGAAATTTTCCGAAATCAAAATGCAGAAAAACAAAGTTTAGTATGACCAATACTCACTTTTTACATTCGATTTACTGCTTATGCAAAATGAAATACACGTAGATGTAGCAGAAATTACTGCTTTTTTAGCGATTTTTGACTTTTCGATTTTAGCTTCCAAATTTTGACTTCTAATTTTATTCGAAATTGAAATTTGCTCTTAATAAAAATTCTAATTTTGGAAAATTCAAATTGAAATTTCGGAACATCTCTAAGCTTTATAAATTATAAGTGTATAGGCCCCTTCCACAGAGGTATTAGATGACCCCTTTCCATGCATATGTATTTGCTAGAGCAGCAGCCAGCAAGAAAAGGCAGCGCGCGCACGCCGCGCAGGCGCTGCGCGCCTGTGCGCGCGCCGCGCTTTAGAAAAATTTCAAAAGTGCGCCGGACGCCGTCCGCGGATTTACAACTTTTTCCTATAGGGTTTTCAATTAGCTTTCATTTTAAATTGAGTTTGTTTTATCTTTCATTTACCTTGTAAGTTTTAATTCCTTTCTAAAAATTTGTTATTTGAGGTTGGGTAGCCTTGTAAACAAAAACCTTTGAAACTTGTAAAAAAGAGAAACAGTTTTCTCATATGCTTTTTAAGGTCCTTCTATTAGTTACAATGTTTGGGAAAATAATTAGCAAAAAAGCCATGCAAATAAAAATGACAAGATTTAGAAATGTCAAGTGGCTCCCATGCACTATCATATTCTCAAAGATCTGAGATGTCCAATTTAATAACATACTTTTTCAGTTATTTTAATATGCTTATGTAGCCATTATTTCATATTTTTAAACCCCTATTGGAATAAGTTTCAAAAACCCGCGGACGCGCGACATGGGTGCCAAAATTGTGCCTTCAAAAGTGCGACGCGACACCAAATTTTGTTGACTGGGGGGCGGCGATGCGCAACACAACACCAATGTCTGTTGACCGAATGACTGGGGGGGGGGGAAGGATGCCACAGCAGCCACGTTGCAATTGACAATTCTCGTCCTGCCGTTCACTCCCAACACCAAGACCATGGAACGAGGGATGAGAGTATTCCTTTCAATTTCGCGGAAAAAAGAAATGAAATTTAAAAACAATAAACAGTAAAACAACAAAGGTACAACAGTTAGAAAAACAGCGCATGCATTGTAACTAACAAGTAACATTTCTAAAAATTATATTTGAAGTTAATTAGTTATTTTACCATCAAAATAAAAAAGAACAATTCAAGAATTAGTTTTTATCAAACATGTTTGAAACATTTAAATACCAAGAAACAACCGTGAACATATTATTACAATGAAACACAGTTTGCGAGGTTTTAGCTGCAGATCTAGGCCGCAACGCGACACATGACGACACCAGCCGCCAAGTTGCCACACTTTCGCGTCTCGTTGTGTCGTGTCGCGTGACACGACGCATGACGACACCAGGTTTCCACAGTGTCGCGCAATGTGACACCACTTGACACCACTGTTGCGCGACGTGACACCAGGAGAATCCAAAAATGCGACGGACGGTCATCCACGTTTTGTCAACTTATTCCAATAGGGTTTTAAACTAGTGTTCTGCCACTGCAAGTTTCAACTACCATAACAATAATTGTAGCTATAAGAAAAAAGCAACTTCTGTAGCCAAATTTTCCTATCATTATGGGGCTAAAATAATTGTAACTACACTTGCCATAACCATAGTCATAATATATCAAAAATGGCAATTTTGTATAGAAAATTGTAGTATATATAAGACAAAACAGAGAAAAACAACAGTAGTAGAGATAAAAAAATATAATTTAAATAGATTTTTCAAATAATCTTGCTTTTGTAAGATATAAATAGATAAGAGATGGATATATAGATTATAGATAATCTTATATAACATAAATATATAAGAGATACAAATAGCCTACTGATATAGTAATTTATAAACTATACTTCTACATATACACTTGACTCAACTCAATACTTAGATTTGATTAGCATATTAATTAAAGTGCAAGTGTAGTAAAAACAAGCAAAACAACTAGACAAGTGAATGAAACCTTTTTGAAGTTTTATAGAAAGTGTTAGTTCTCTATGTGTATTCAACAAGTATTTATTTAATAGATTAGTAGACTAAAAATAGTTTATTTTGTGTAATTGTCAACATGTTTTTAATATATTTTTTATTCTATACTTGATGCCCATAGTTTCATTATAGATAGCCATTATGGCAGTCTGGAAGTTTGCCATTATCCATAACTGTAGCCATAGGCTAAAAAGATTGCGTAGCTATAATGTAGCTCGTATAATAAAAATATGGCTGCAAAAGTGCCATTCCTATAATTTACTATAACTGTAACCATATTGATAGCAGAATACCATTATAAATTTTCACAAACATTCTAAGAAAGCCTTTATTACATGTAATTTGCTAGATTGCTGCCAAATTTGCTTTTGCCAAATTTGTCTCTTGAAGTGGCTCGCGTGCGGCGAGATGAAGACTGCTTGTCTTTTAATAAAGTGCTGCGGCTGGGCCTTTTACCGCTCAAGTTTATTTGGGCCATAGACAGTTTGAGCAGCAGTGGCTGGCTCTGTCAAAAGTACATGTGTCCACTACACAACTCCCCCCAGAGCCAGACAATGTTGCTCTTGCATTGTGCTCGTCGGGAGCTCAGCTGCTGTGGCAAACAGCTGGGTCAGCTGTGATTACTTTGCCACTAACACAATGAAAACGACTGGGTTAGAAAAGGGTCACTGGCAGTGGATGACCGGGTTGGGGCGTCTAAATTGGTAATGTAAAACTGTTAGTAGCACAGAAATCGAAAGCATGCAGAGGCTGGCTCGATGGTGGGTGTTCAGGGACTGTCCAAAAATGTGAGCACTTTGCTGCTGATAGATCGAGCTGCGAGCCGGTGGCGTTGTGGGCCAGTTGAGGTCATAGACACCAGCATCCTTGAGGCCAAGGGCAGCGGCAGCAGTGGATGGTTAAGCTGATGATGATGCTGTTGGTACGTATGCCATTGTGGTGATCTGTCGGTAGTGTGGTGAGGCCTGCAGCGCAGAAAAGTGCACCGATGCTTTGTCCGACGTGTCCGCCTGTGCTGCTGGGACAAGGCGTTGCCGAGGTGAGCCGCATCGATGTCGCAGCGTCGCCATCAGGTGGGGCGTTGCAAGCAAACTTTGGCAGGCAAGAGCCCTTTACCCGGTGTGCACTGCTCACCTACTGCATAACCGCAGTGACCAGGAATCAGTCATGGTCACTTTGATGCGGCTCCAGTCAGAAGCGCTGAGCCGGATTTAGGGATCGAGGTGGCCAATGGCTTTGGCTGGACTCGGAAGACCTGGTGGCCGAAACTGTGACGAGGCAGCGGGCAAAAAGCTTGAAATACTCAGCTACGGCTGAGTATAGTCAGGCTCACCACTGAAGCGGCTCGCGTGCGGCAAGATGAAGACCGCTTGTCTTTTAATAAAGTGCTGTGGCTAGGCCTTTTACGGCTCGAATTTATTTGGGCCATAGACAGTTTGAGCAGCAGTGGCTGGCTCTGTCAAAAGTACATGTGTCCGCTACACTGTATTAAATTTCTGTTACCAAATTTGCATGCATCCAAGCAAACAATGGTGCATAAACATACATGCGCAACCTCCAAAATTCGGTCGGCCGTGCGACTTAGTTTTAACAAAAATGCGACGTAGTTTTTGGCCAAAAATGCGACTTACATGTAAAAAAACCCTAAAGCAAAATTAACGCAACTTTGGGTAAACGGCAGGAGTAACTATGAGTGTTTTATTAAGCCAAAATGCCTCGTCAGCTACTTAGTACTACTACTTGGGTATTTTTTTAGGTGGACATTTTTGCGACTTCCTTGGTTGGCTGCCAAATCAGTCGGCCGGATCGGCCGACTCGGCCGACTGTTGCGCACGTATGTGCATAAACTCATTAGAGACCTATGTCTTTTATATACAGTATATATATATGCAATGGATCAATAGTAGTAAAACAGAGAATTTTATAGAAGCTATAATTGGATATAATTTTTTTTTTATTACATTAGATTAGAGATACACTTAGTAGGCCTGGGCCCATACTATACATGTATATTATCTGTAGCATGCTAGAAGACAAGGGTTGCTTGCATCTATGGGCTATAGCTTATTAATTTGACTGACAATGAAATGAGGCAAGGCTGCTAGAAAAATTATGATGAGCTTTTTTAACAAGCAGTGGGATACAACTGCCAGCTAAATAAGTGTTGCCATTTGCAATTCAATATGAGCAAGTGACTAATTTAAAATCAGTTTACTCACAGTGACATCATGCCACATCCAGGAAGGTGTACATTATCTCTTTTGTAACCAGGGTCTGAACCCCACGAGACACTTTACTATGCCAGACTGGGACAGCTCAATAGACTGCACCTGTACTGCTAATGACCAATCTATGCCAGACATTGTCTATAATATTGGCTGCAATTTTACTGCAATCATACATGCGCGACCTCCAAAATTCGATTTGACTTAGTTTTAACAAAAATGCGACGTAGTTGTTGGCCAAAAATGCTACTTACATGTAAAAAACGCTATTAACGCAACTTTGGGTAAACGACAGGAGTAACTATAACTGTCTTAAAAAGCCGAAATGCCTCGTCAGCTACTTAGTACTACTACTTGGTGTTTTTCGGGTGGGCATTTTTGCGACTTCCATGGTTGGCCGCCAAATCGATCGGCCGACTTGGCCGACTGTTGCGCATGTATGACTGCAATTAAGTAGGATATATTAGCCTAGCAGAAATTTTAGCACACAATGACACAACAAAAGTTTATTAGAAACATTTAGCTCACTATTGGTCATTAAAGATGTGTCATTAATGTATGCAAAGTTTTTAAAATTAAAAATTGATATGAAAGCTACAAAAAGTAAGATTTTTTGCTAAAAGCTTTACTTGAGATTAAAGAATCCATAATTCCTAGAAATACAAACAAAATGAATGTAAGGATTTATTAGACAGAGATCGATAGCAATAGTGATCAATACATTCTATTCTGCTTTATCCACATTAAAGCACTGATATTGCTCTATCCGATTATCACCTGTCTGTCATATTTACCTAACGCCATCAGTTCCAGCTGCTCAGGCATGGACGTCGAGAGCATGCACTCGGCTCGCAGCGGCAGATCTGACAGGTCGCACAGATCGGCGCCGGCTCATCATCATCGGGGTGGCGGCGATATGCGATCGAGCTCCGGCAGGCATCACGGGCCAGGCCAGATTCATTCCCAGCAGCAGCAGCAGCAGCATCAGATGCAGCCATTGCCGCCTCCGCTGCCTCAGATGGCCTCAGCCTACAGGCCTCAGCCTCCGCCTAACTATGCCCCACCATTGCCGCCAACATCCATAGCTGCCGCTAGCATGATCTCGCCTTATCATTACCAGCCTCCGACTGACAGCGACAATCCCAATGAACTTGGCGGATTGCAGCAGCATCAACAGCAGCAGCAGCAGCAGCAGGCAAACCAGGATGACAATTGGGGCGAGACAAACACGGCGCTAACTGGGGCTACAAGTGAAACTGGTATGAGCGCTGACGAGATGGCTCGTTATAGTCGAGAGTTGGACGCGGCCGCTGCCGCCGCTGCCAGTGCCGATGCTGCCGGCTTCGACTGCGGTCGAGCTATGGCCACTGTGCTGAGCGTGACGCTTGGCTTAGCTGCGTTCATCTCGCCTCTGGTTATGGTTGTACTGCCAAAGGCTGGCGCTTTCACTTGGGAGGTGAGGGAGGCTTTGAGCATTTTAACCTCTTGCTAATCTTTTCTTGCTGTTGATTCTCATTTACCCACAATCACCATAGAGAATCAACCTGCGTCCATTCACTGTGACAATCTTCCATAACTCACTGTGAAATCAGCCTTGGTTTACTGTGAAAATCGGCCCTGATTCACTGTGATTATTGTTAATGGTTCACTGTGATTATTGTTAATGGTTCACTGTGATTATTGTCCATTATTTACTCTTCACCGTGATGACTGTCCCTGATTCACTGTGATGATTGCCCCTGATTCACTGTGATGATTGTCCCTGATTCACTGTGATGATTGCCTCTGATTCACTGCGATGGTTGTCCTTGATTCACTGTGATGATTGTCCTTGATTCACTGTGACGTCTGTGATGATTGCCTCTGATTCACTGTGAAAATCGCCCCTGATTCACCGTTATTCTCCGCGTCCCACAGTTAAAAGAGTGCAGCGTCGCCTGCGAAGGTAAGCTAATTAGTCTGGCATTTCGCCTGCTAATCCTGCTAGTGGCCACCTGGTGCCTGTTCTTCCGACGTGGCCGAGCTTCAATGCCCCGGGTGTACATATTCCGAGTTTTAATATTATTTCTAATATTTGTCATCACTTTCGCATTCTGGCTATTCTACGGCGTGAGAGTTTGGCAGTATCAAGAGTCCGATTATAGCAGTATTGTGGAATTCGCTGTTGGACTCACAGATGCCCTGCTGTTTGTGCACTATTTGGGCGTTGTGCTGCTTGAGATTCGTCACCTGCAGGCCAGGTTAGTCATTGTTAGGAATAATCTCCTCTTTCAAGATCTGTGTGCTGCTTGTCTATGTATGTAGAATCGCCCCTAATCCACACAACCTGAGAATTGCCCCTAATCCACACAACCTGAGAATTGCCCCTAATCCAGTCTACCTAAGAATCTCCCCTAATCTACCCAACCTAAGAATTGCCCCTATTCCACCCAACCTGAGAATCGCCCCTAATCTACCCAACCTAAGAATTGTCCCTATTCCACCCAACCTGAGAATTGCCCCTAATCCAGTCTACCTGAGAATCGCCCCTAATCCAGCCTACCTGAGAATCGCCCCTAATCCAGCCAACCTGAGAATCGCCCCTAATCCAGCCAACCTGAGAATCGCCCCTAATCCAGCCAACCTGAGAATCGCCCCTAATCCAGTCTACCTGAGAATCGCCCCTAATCCAGCCTACCTGAGAATCGCCCCTAATCCAGCCAACCTGAGAATCGCCCCTAATCCAGCCAACCTGAGAATCGCCCCTAATCCAGCCAACCTGAGAATCGCCCCTAATCCAGCCAACCTGAGAATCGCCCCTAATCCAGCCAACCTGAGAATCGCCCCTAATCCAGTCTACCTGAGAATCGCCCCTAATCCAGCCAACCTGAGAATCGCCTCTAATCCAGCCAACCTGAGAATCGCCCATAATCCAGCCAACCTGAGAATCGCCCCTAATCCAGTCTACCTGAGAATCGCCCCTAATCCAGCCAACCTGAGAATCGCCCCTAATCCAGCCAACCTGAGAATCGCCCCTAATCCAGCCAACCTGAGAATCGCCCCTAATCCAGTCTACCTGAGAATCGCCCCTAATCCAGCCAACCTGAGAATCGCCCCTAATCCAGCCTACCTGAGAACCGCCCCTAATCCAGCCAACCTGAGAATCGCCACTAATCCAGCCTACCTGAGAATCGCCCTTAATCCAGTCTACCTGAGAACCGCCCATAATCCAGCCAACCTGAGAATCGCCCCTAATCCAGCCAACCTGAGAACCGCCCCTAATCCAGACAACCTGAGAATCGCCCCTAATCCAGTCTACGTGAGAATTGCCCCTATTCTACCCAACCTGAGAATCGCCCCTAATCCAGCCTACCTGAGAATCGCCCCTAATCCAGCCTACCTGAGAATCGCCCCTATTCCACCCAACCTGAGAATTGCCCCTATTCCACCCAACCTGAGAATCGCCCCTATTCCACCCAATCTGAGAATCGCCCCTATTCCACCCAACCTGAGAATTGCCCCTATTCCACCCAACCTGAGAATCGCCCCTATTCCACCCAATCTGAGAATTGCCCCTATTTCAGCCAACCTGAGAATTGCCCCTAATCCACCCAACCTGAGAATTGTCCCTATTCCAGCCAACCTGAGAATCGCCCCTAATCCACCCAACCTGAGAATTGCCCCTATTCCACCCAATCTGAGAATTGCCCCTATTCCACCCAATCTGAGAATTGCCCCTAATCCACCCAACCTGAGAATTGTCCCTATTCCAGCCAACCTGAGAATTGCCCCTATTCCACCCAACCTGAGAATTGCCCCTATTCCACCCAATCTGAGAATTGCCCCTATTCCACCCAACCTGAGAATTGCCCCTATTCCACCCAATCTGAGAATTGCCCCTATTCCACCCAACCTGAGAATTGCCCCTATTCCACCCAATCTGAGAATTGCCCCTATTCCACCCAATCTGAGAATTGCCCCTATTCCACCCAACCTGAGAATCGCCCCCTCTTTCTAGTCAACCTGAGAATCGCCTCTAATCCAGTACCAAAGAATCGCCCCTAATCCACCCAGCCAGGGAATCGCCTCAGTCTAATCAACTACCTACAGTAGTATGACGGTAAGTTAGAAATCGGAAGAAACTCAGTTTGCCATAAATTATTCCAGATACGCCATAAAAGTGCTGCGCTCCCCGGACGGCGAGTCGCACATCTATCCAGTTGGCGAACTGAGCATTCAACGGGCCGCTGTTCTCGTATTGCAACAATGTGCCGTCGATTTTAACGCATTCAATCCGTATTTGGAGCAGGCCTACGCTAGCGCTAGGAATCGTTCGGCTCATAGGTGCGCGTCTCTAATCTGTGTGTAGCTATGCAAGTAGACCTATGTATCTGATATGCTCATTTAGCTGTCACGATGCCGCAATAATTCCCCCAATTATTCTCCACGATGCCGCAATAATTCCCCTATTTATTCTCCACGATACTGCGATAATTCCCCCAATTATTCTCCACGATGCCGCAATAATTCCCCCAATTATTCTCCACGATGCCGCAATAATTCCCCTATTCTTCTCCACGATAATTCCCCCAATTATTCTCCACGATGCCGCAATAATTCCCCCAATTATTCTCCACGATGCCGCAATAATTCCCCCAATTATTCTCCACGATGCCGCAATAATTCCCCTATTTTTCTCCACGATAATTCCCCCAATTATTCTCCACGATGCCGCAATAATTCCCCCAATTATTCTCCACAATAATTCCCCCAATTATTCTCCACGATGCCGCAATAATTCCCCTATTTATTCTCCACGATACTGCGATAATTCCCCCAATTATTCTCCACGATGCCGCAATAATTCCCCCAATTATTCTCCACAATAATTCCCCCAATTATTCTCCACGATGCCGCAATAATTCCCCCAATTATTCTCCACGATGCCGCAATAATTCCCCTATTATTCTCTACGATAATTCCCCCAATTATTCTCCACGATGCCGCAATAATTCCCCTATTTATTCTCCACTATAATTCCCGCAATTATTCTCCACGATACTGCGATAATTCCCCAATAATTATCCACGATGCCGCGATAATTCCCCCAATTATTCTCCACAGTGTTCTGCATTACCTACAATTGTAAACCAACACTAAATAAAAAAATGTACATCAGCCTACTAGTTAGTAGCAACTTTCGTTTTTTCTACCTTTAAAATTACTGTTATTTACAGACGGAGCTACCGTTTCTACGACGTGGACCAGGGCTCGCAGGCCAACGGTTCAGCAGCTGCTGGAGGCGATAACGGCGGCGGCGGCAATGGCGGAGGTCACAGCAGCAGCGGTAGGCACCAGCGTCGAGGTAGCGCTGCCGGAGGCGGTGGCGGCGGTGGCAGTCGGTCGGCGGCTGACCGATTCTATGACGAATGCGAGTACGAGCGCCGGCTGAGGAAGCGCCGGGCGCGCCTGGTCACAGCCGCTGAAGAGGCATTCGCGCACGTGCGCCGGGCCACGAACTCCGAGCTGATGGGTCCGCAGCACCTGCCGCAGCACATGCCCAGCAGCAGCAACAGCCGATTGGCAAACCAATGAGCGCCTACGAAGCCGCTCAAACCGTGTTTCCAACAATGCTACGCGCTCTGCAGAAATATTTGCGCATTACAAAGCAACAGCCGCGCTATACTACTGACATGGTGCTGCACCATCTGACCAACTGCATTCACTACGGACTGTCCGCTAAAGCGTTTATTGAACGCTACCTGACCCAGGGCCCCGTGGTGGAGGACCCTCGCGCTCCGGCTGGGCGCAAGCGTCAGACCTGGACTCTGCTATGCGACTGCATGCCGTCCAGATCGCTAGACGATGGCGTTCAATTCTGCCTGCGCCAAGGCGATGTGAGCCTGTTCTGCACAGTGAAGCGAATACCGTTCTTCAGCCTAGGCGAGGAAGTATTCGACAACAAGCGGCACAAATTCGTGCTCCGTCTGAATTCGGAGACTTCGGTTTGAAAAAAAAACCGCAACAGACTTGCTGCGCGACCAGTTTTTTTGTTCGTTTGTTCAAAATTAAGACGCGAAAAGCCTCGCTACACTACTAGTATAGCAAGCGCAGCTGATTTTAGCGAGTAGCGCTAGAAGCATTTTTCGCCGATATGTTGAAATTCAAGTCAAAATCAATAAACGAAACCAGTCTAAAGCAAAATGACAACGAATAATGATCTGTTTCTCTCGTCAAGGTCTGTTATATGTGCTTTGGTTTTTTTAAACAATGCTGCATGAAATTCTCTATATATTGTCTGGCTTTGCTAATAATTTGTAAACTGACGTTAGACTTACCGGTTTTGTTATTCTGTATTGACGAATAAATTTTTGCTTTTTCTGCTTCTGCGCCTGCCATGGTTGCCCAATTGGTTTTCATTCATTGCTTTTTAATGCAAACAATAAATTGTACTGGATAAAAATAAATCTAAAATTATTCTCTAGGTTCATTTTCTTTTTCGATTTTTGTTATAATACTGCCATTGTAGTAACTTATAATATTGTTTTAATACTTTGCTTGCATCAGCTATATTAATCATATTTGTTCTCTGTTTTAGAAAATTAGTCAACTGCGCGTGTGTAAAAACAAATTTTTAGTATATTTTGATGATGAATAAACTTACTATAAAAAGACTAGTATTAGTATTATTGTGATGTAAAAGTAAAAATGTAAATATTATTTTCGCACGAAAGATATAATCATTGAATTCGTGCGTTTTTATATCTTTTATAATAATAGTCAAAATCTTTATTGCTACTATACAATAGTAGCAGCATCTGTTCATGCTTGGATTAAATTAATATTAATTGTTTATCCTAATGCTTTTGTACCGACTTGTCTATATAGTATTAAGATATGAATTTGTAATGCTTTAAGGTAGCCTAATTTTATTATTTTATGCTTTACTATGCTATCAAAAATTTGCTCTGTTTGTTGTTCTCAAAGCTTTTAGAGTTTTCCTCGCAAATTATTTAGCTAAACACGACACCTGAATTTGGTGTGGAACTAGCTTTTTAATAATCCTGTTTATAAATGTTTTTATTACTTTAAGTAGTTTACGAAGCTACTGTTCAAATACAGTTAATTTTGCAGACAGTCTAATATTGTGTTTTATTGCAGTTAATAATGTGTGTCTGACTCTAATAATGATATTCTTTAATAATATTGTTTTAGTTCACTGTTAGATTGCTACTAGTACTATATGCGAATAGCTTATGATTTATAAGCATGGCTAATTTGCGAGTTGGCTCCTGTCAAAAAGGTAATTTTTTATCCTGTGCAATCTTGTCATTTAAAATGGCCTGGTTTCATATAAACAAATACAGTTTTATAGTTGCTTGTTGCTATACTAGAATTGTGAATGAGTGATGCTTTATTATGAATTTCACTTTTCTTTAGTGTTTTAGTGTTTCTTTTTTTTTGTCTTCGGTGTCGAACTATCTTAAAATAGCGCGCCTACTTGAACTTATCGTAATTAGCAATCCCCAAACTATTATTAGGATAATTATTCGCTTTACTGATCAATTTATTACAACTAGGCAGGTGGCGCACTTTAATCGGAATTGTCACACAACCGGCGAGAGGCATTACTGCTCATTCCGCCAATTCCCCTGAGCAGGCACACAAGCACTTACGTACGCATTCATACGCACAGGCACACAGGAGTTTCAGCGGCCCTAACTTTATTTACCGTTAGGCATTTACACTCCATTGTGCCTTGGAGGTTTGCCTTGCACGAGCAGAGTCAAGTCGAGATTCCAAAATTAATGTAATTACACTTGGAATCGAGCCTGGGCTTGCTGGCACAAGAACGCCGCCCTAGACCTCAAACTGTATTCTAAGACGCAATTGTTAACTTTGGAGGTAACGAAAACTTATTTCGTCGTATTCATAAAATATGAATTTTTCAATAAGGCTAATTTCATTTCACTATGGAGTTTCTGGTACTCGATAAAAAAATCAATCATTCGGCTCGGCTGACGATTGTACTGCATATGCGCTTGTTCATTGCATCAACAAATGTAGAGACGAGTAGGGGCCATTAATTCTAACTATTAAAAATTCTAAAATATAATTTTATAGAATAAAATAGTATAGAATACAATACAAAAATTCGTTCTACAAGTTTAAGGCCGTAGCAGTTGTTTTATTGCAAACGTATTTAAATTTTCTTTTTTCTTTGACATCGTAGGGCAGGCCACATGCTGCGGTCACTTTGCATCCGTCACGCGCGGCAATCTTCTGTATAATGCGTGCGTGCGTGGGCTCACTCTGAGCCTGCGTGTATACTGGCTTTTCTGGCTTGGTTGATTACGTATACAATCACTAGCAGTAGCTACTAAGTAAATACTATTTTACTGGGCTTAAAATTGGCTATTTATAAGGTAGGCAGTAGCAGTAGCCAGTAGGCTGGATTTAAGGATAAGTAGGGTCCTGTTACTCGACAATAAATACAATAAATACAAAAGGCAAACGTAAAAAATACATTAACAAAAGTTTTTAGACAGTTGTTGTAATATTGTTATATTATAGGCCTAGTTGTTATTTTTGCATTTATACTAACTGATTTACACACTTACATTAAGTGGTGAGTTAATTATTTTTACAGTCAAAACATAAAACAAATACCATCTAAATTAAATGACGAAATTACAATGCAAATAATAAGAGGTGCTTAAATTTTGAAAAGAAACTTTTTTGCTATTTATGCAGTCACCATACTATACTACTAGCCTACCAAGTTTTTATTACTTGACCAATTTTCAAAAGTAGGCCTAGCACTTATCTTATTTTGAAATTTAGGATTTATTAAATACCATAGTGTGGATTGTGTATTAGTGCAGGCAAGGTCTAGTGTGGGAAAAACACAGGACTACATTTGGGATTACAGTCATTTGGGGGGTTCAAAGACCTTTTGGCAAAGGGCATTTCGGCAAAAGTTAGATACCTTAGGCCTATTATTAGTCATTTTGGCAAAAGCAATATACTAATGCCAAACAGCACTATGGTAGGAACCTTAGAATTCATTGACTGACCAAATTTAGACTTTGTGAATTGTGGCAATGGTATTATATACAGGCACAGCAGTATGTTTGAATTGCATATATCCTACCTATCATCATCACAATATACTAAATCTCTAAGGTCTGTCTGACCGGTATTCCAGTCCACAGCCTGAATGCCTAAACCGATTTTTTTCAAACTTGCTTTATTCAACTCAAAATTATTGTGAGATTGTGTGGGTGTAATTGCATTGAAAAATTTGAATAGAAAGATGGTTAAATATTCGAAAAATGAGTTTTCCCAATACTTTCAATGGAAAGCTAGAAAAGGTCAAAATCTCACTAACTGAATTTCAATTCCAATTAAGATTGCGCCACAACTTTTCTCTGTTCACTGTGTACGCCTCAATACTGGCTGCAGTGTGCAAGGGAGAGGAAAAATGCTCAGTGGCTGCGTGTGTACATTCTGACCCTGGCTGACTGGCGGACGGCATAGAGAATTGCTATTTATAGATTTCACTCAACTGTGCATTGGCTCTACCTGCATACAACCTATGCACACTGAGCAGCCTATCACTGCTATGTATTTGACTGCAGTGCCAAAGCATATATGGCTGATTTTTGCGCCCTCCGATCAGTAGGCGGAATAGCCGCAGTGTAGGCACTAGGACTAGGTTTAGGCTAGGCATAAGGTCCAAGGTTCGAGTCCGCCTCCCCAGCGGATAATTAAAATTAAATAAATTCATTCATTAGTAGCTTCTACCTCGACTATTTTGAACAGTTTTTGATTAATTGTAATTAATTTTTTTATTAATTACAATAATTTATTTTTGCTACTCGCACAAGCCACTAAGCAAATTTGATTTGATTTGTAAAATTCTAAGATCCCATTAATTGTTATTATCTAGGTTTATAGAAATAGATATTACTAAACTGCAGATGATGCTGCTAAACTGCTGAGGCATTGCTAAATGATGAGTGGTGCAAAAAATTGCTGATATGTATCGAAAATCGATTAGTGAGCCATAAAATGCTGAGCTAATTTCTACATTGTTGAAAGGATCATTGCAGTAGACGATGCTGCTAAACTGCTGAGGTATTGCTAAATGCTGAGTTGCGCAAGACTGCCAATATGTATCGAAAATTGATTAGTGCGCTGTCGTAAATGCTGAGCAAATTTTTAAATCATTGAAATCATTGAAAAGATCATTGCAGTTTGCTGAGAATACTGAGGGGCCAGCTGAGAGAACTGCAGACTGCTGAGGGGATAAATGAGAATTATTAAGGAAACACTTGCTGACTGCAAATGAATTGACTGCACACTACTGAGGGGAACTGCAGATTGTTGAAGGGATCATTGCAGACTGCAAAGGGGACAAACTGCAAACTGCTGACGTTGGTTAGTTTCTCGAGACTTATGAGCGTATAAGCTGCAAACTGCCGAGGGGATAGCTGCAGACTGCTAGGATAATAATGGCAGACTTCTGAGGCGGATATTTTAAGTGTGAATAATTGTAGCTTG
Organism: Macrostomum lignano; assembly: GCA_002269645.1. Taxonomy (NCBI): domain Eukaryota; kingdom Metazoa; phylum Platyhelminthes; family Macrostomidae; genus Macrostomum; species Macrostomum lignano. The sequence continues at coordinate 143,391 of NIVC01002345.1, forward strand.
CAGAAGGGACAATTCTGGGTCCCTGAGGGATAAATGAATGATAATAATAAAAGTTGTAGAGTACAAATGAATTGTATGACTGCAGTCTGTTTTGCGGAATTAGAAGGGATAATTTTAGGTTGTTGTGGGGATAACTGCCAATTTCTGGGGAGGGTTTAACTTTAAACTTCTGAGGCGACAATAGTAGTCACCTTTTAGCAGTTTGGGAGTGGTGCTAATCTGGGGAGCGGTGCTAATCTAAGGGAGTGGGGCTAATATAAAGGAGTGGGGGGGGGGCTAATCTGGAGGAAGTAGCGGTGCAAATTTTTGTGGAGTGGTGCAAATCTGGAGAAGTAGTGCTGTGCTAATCTGGGAAGGTGAAACTATCTGGGAAGCGGCAGTAATCTGTGGAGCGGTGCTAATCTAGGGTGAGTGCTAATCTGGGCTGAGTGCTAATCTAGGCTGAGTGCTAATCTGGGCTGAGTGCTAATCTGGGCTGAGTACTAATCTAGGCTGAGTGCTAATCTGGGCTGAGTGCTAATCTAGGCTGAGTGCTAATCTGGGCTGAGTACTAATCTAGGCTGAGTGCTAATCTGGGCTGAGTGCTAATCTGGGCTGAGTGCTAATCTAGGCTGAGTGCTAATCTGGGCTGAGTGCTAATCTAGGCTGAGTGCTAATCTGGGCTGAGTGCTAATCTAGGCTGAGTGCTAATCTGGGCTGAGTGCTAATCTGGGCTGAGTGCTAATCTGGGCTGAGTGCTAATCTAGGCTGAGTGCTAATCTGGGCACAGTGCTAATCTGGGCATAGTGCTAATCTGGGGGAAGTGGGGCTAATCTGGGGGTGTGCGGCTAATATGGGGGGAGTAGTGCTAATCTGGGGGAAGTGGGGCTAATCTGGGGGTGTAGGCAAGGACCACTATGGTACAGTGGTCCTTGGGTGTAGGGCTAATGTGGGAGAATAGTGGTAATCTGGTGAGGATTTGAAAATAATGAATAATCATAAAAGAACTATAAATGAATTGACATTGCAAAGTTTCAAACATTAAGAAATGTAACTTTTTAGAACTTTTTAGTCTCAGTAAAATTGGTGTACAACTGCTTAGAGATTTGCTACTGCAGAACTGCGCGGAGATTAGTGAGATATGCTCAGCGACTGTGCAAAACTGCTTATAGACAAGCGCTAAACTGCTAAGAAGCCACCCGGAGGGGGGCTAAATGGCTAGTAGTATTTCTAAGGTTATTTCTTTGCATATGTATCAGCCAACAGGGGTGTTTCCTGTATACTAAGAAATCCTAATTCTGACACCAAAGTTGTCCTAAGGGTATCTTTAATCCCTCCATTAAGCCACCAAAGTTGTTGTAGGGCACTTTCTTTAATAATAATATCCCAATTGCTGATACCAAGTGGTAATAGTGCTCTTTGTTCTCTTTTTTATAAATCTTACTGATGTTACCAAAGTTGTTACAAGGCTAAACCTCTATATAATTCTATTGAAAAGGCTATTAAGTTGTTATAGAGGTTAACTTTTGTCTTTTTAAAATGTTCTAATACTGGTAGCTGCTACCAAGACTATCACAATATACTAAATCTCTAAGGTTTGTATGCTTGTTATATTCTAAATTTATATTTCTTAGAAAGGTGCAGCCCATTTTGGCAAATGAATTTTTGGCAAAAGACACTTTAGCAAAAGTGAATTTTAAGTTTCAATAGATATACATTTTGGCGAAAGAAAGTAACCAGTTTGGCAAAAAGATGGGCTACGCATATATTGCAAATATACCACTTTGGTGATTGAAGCTTTTAATAAATTGTTCATTGCTGCAAGTTATTTGCAGTTAGAAAATTTAAAAACTCATGACTTAGCTTGTAGCTATGTTATGTAAATGCAATCTATCAATATGCAGTCGATGTATTAGGGATGATGACGGTGTGGTTTTTCAGATTAAATCCTAGGCTCCTAAAATTGTACTTTGAAATTCCACCATAATGGAAGGGCATCTAATAAATCAACTTAATTAAACTGTGACAAAACAAAAACATGTTTAGATAAAATTAGTCTTTTTAAAGTTTGTGGTTTTTTTACTTACTTCTAAAATAAAAAACTTCTCAGCAAAGCTTAGAATAATTTTTTTGCCAAAATGGTCAGCTTTAGACAAAATGGTCATTGCAAGAGTATTTTTCGCCATTATTGACTTTCGCTGAAGTATTTCTTTCGCCAAAGTAGATTGAAGCCTCCTAGAATAAGTCAGAATGTTTCTTAGAATTAGTCAGAGTACTTTATCTAAGCATAGGTCTAAGTAGTGGTCTGAGTATTATTCTTAGTATTCTCAATATATTAGTTGTGTTCTATTGTTATTCTGCTAGCATTTTGGTATTATTCTGGCCTGAGTGGTATTTTGGTCTACTGGTATATGTACTTTGTATTTCCAATCCTATGCATTACTGAGATCAGAGAGAGGGTCATAGCCTTCATAGTTCTCTATGTACTGCTAGGTTCTATTTTGTATTCTACTTATCACTTCTAGTTCTTAGTAATATATACAGTATGCACTTCCTTCTACTTTACTTCTCTTAGTAAAATTAATTAACACAGAGAATAGTCTAAGTATATTTGCTTGGAAAACTTCTTCTTCAATTGTTTATTAAACTCCTTACAAACTGCAGTGAAGGCATTGTTCTCTTCTCTGCTATGTTACAACAAGAAGTGTTTCTTAGTTTTAGCACAAATTCGAAATGTAATGTATGGTTATTAAATTTGTAAAAAGAACTAGGGGGGCCCTGCATACGTATTGTAATTTGTATAGACAATATATAAGTACACAAGTATTAGTTTCAGATATTATATTTGTTTAAATGTAACCATCAAAGGTTAATATCATATAAATATGAATGTATATATATGTACATTGAAGCACTATATTGCAACCATGCATATGGATACATGTATAGTTTTTATAATGCTTGCTTCCAATCTATTTACATGTTCAAATCATCACATGTATGAATACTACATGTACAATATGTACAATAAATGGAATAATCATGATATATGTATTAGATTTACTAAATTGGCTTTGGTTGAATTGGTTTTTCAATTAAATTGATTCTCAATTAGACTTTGTTTACACCAGGTACAATTTTAAATTCTAATATATCAGTTTGATCAGCCACTTTCGCTGTGTCCACTTTTGTAATAGCTTCTACCCACTTTCTTTTTAAGACCAAAGGTTTTCAATAAATAGTCATTTGGTCATTTTGTCAAATAGGCCTAGTCCTATTAAAAAAAGATGTGTGCATAATTTCCAATTCAAATTAAAGTAAATACTCTACTCTAGATGAGTTGCTTATAATTTGATGACTTGATAAAAAATAAGTCAGTATTAGAAAGAAGTATACTTCTTATTTAAAGTGAAGTGTTTCTAAAAAACTAATTACTAATTACTCTAATTACTAAAGGGAACCATGATAAGTATTCATAAATACTCAATTCTGCTTTTTGCACTTTGCACTTTAATTTTTAACATGTAACTTTAACCTAAATTTAAAATCATATGCATCTATTTCCCACTATTTGACAAAATGGCAAAATGACTATTTGACAAAAAGGATTTTGACAAAATGTCTTAAAATTGAAACAAACTAATATTATTATTACCAAATTGAATCTAATGTTACCAAGTGGGCATACTTTGTTACCTAAGTGAGCTATATCCATTGTTAGCCCCATGGCCTATTGCCCTACCATAGGCCCCTAGTCAAGAAAATGGCCTATGGCATGAAAATTCTATTATGTAAAAATTGTCAAAAAGGGCATTTGTCCTCTGATAGACTTGGCAAATAATCTAAATATACTAAATCTAATACACTAAATCTTTAAGGTTTGTATGCTTATCATTGTCATGTATACTAAAGTCATTAATAATGGACTTGATAATAATATACAAATTATTATCAAGGCTAATGTAAGTTAGCATAAATTCTGAGAATTATATGAATTCATATAATATTTATGCAAGGCAGTGCTTATTGTCAATGGTTTTATCCTAATAATGTCAATATTATCCACACAGTGCCATACTAATAATGTCCTGCTTATTCCCATACCAGCTAAATTATAGTATATATAGTGTTATATTAAAATGTTGTAACATAATAAGTTATAATGTTGATATCTAATGTCAATAAACTATTGATATTATTTATATTCCTATGCCTATAAAGACTTCTTCAAGTTTAGATATATAGAATAAATATTTCCAGTTTTAATTTTAGATCTTAATTTTGTTTTATAAATCTTTTTTATCCTTAGCATAATAATTATGTAACAAAATAGATTTAAACTAGGCCTACAATAGTTAAAGCATTAAGACAAATCAAACTAGGCTAGGCTTTTTAAAAAATGTATGACCTATATTAGCCTAGGCCCTAATATATAATAGTAGCCCAGTGTTAAGCACAGGTCCAATACTCCAATACTCCAATAGTATCGCCAATACCATTTGAGTATCAGAGTATTGGACCTTGTTACTTTTTTCTCAGTATTGGACCTTGGTATTGCCAATACATTTTCTTAAGTTCAATAATCTGATACATTTAATCAAACTAATAGTAATAAATTTGACTAAAAAGCTTAAAAAGTATTTAAAAAAGTAACAGGAAGTATAGAAAGGATGTTCTCCATGCAAAATGCACTCCACTGGCCAATTTGACCCTCATGAGGCTGGTACTTCTCCGGGGCAACCAGCATATCCCACTCGAGCTGCTCTGAATTGAATTCTGAAATGATATTAGCTATTAATCGAGTAGGTTCCTGTTAAATTGTTCATAAATTTAATTTAGTGAAAGTCAAGTAACATCCAATTTCTAATCAATGAGTTGGAGTTTTTACATATCATGCGCATTATTATTTTTGTATCATCTATCATGTAGTCTTTTCATCTTAATGTACTATGTAGGTGCAAATGCTAATATAAATATAATGAAAATTTATAACAATATTTTGCCCATTTAATCTTCTTCTCTGATCAGCCACGTCTCACTAAAGTCTTTAGTGTCTAAAAATTAAGTAGCTAAGAGCTTTTTCTTCATTTTTGGCTTGATAGATGCAGAAAAGTGAGAAAATGCAAAAAAATGATGTATCGGACCAAGTATTGGAATAAAGTATTGCACGATACTCAAATTTTGGTATGGGACCAACAAATATCGCCAATGCCTTTTAGAGTATTGGTATTGGAGTATCGCTTTAAAACAATACTTTTTTAAAGTATCATGCCCAACACTGCAGTAGCCTTGATTTTTGTTTCTAAAAATAGACAGTTTTACATATTATTGCTTCTTTTATAGCTTGTCTAAATTATTTTTTATAAGTTATAGGCCATTAGAAAATAGTAGCTAAGTTTATGAATTTACAAGAATTTTTTAGGATGTTTTCTTCTATTGTGTTTCTATTTTATATAATATAGTATAGTGGCTAACTTATTAAAAACGAAGGCTCATTCAGACAATTTGTAGCAATCTCTTATTGGCCATTCCAGCACTGACCAGTTAACCCAGTAAATGGAAGAAGAAGAGGTTTTATCTAAAAAGCAAAGGAACACCTTTAAGGTAAATTATTTGCTTTTTTCTGGACGACTTTCTAAGTGATACATTTATCATTTTTTTCAAATAAACAAACTGCAAATTTACCTCATAAATTATTGAAACAGTTCCAAGGCTTCAATGAGCACAAGGAGAGGATTAAGTTAGCCTTATTGCGCAACCAGCTCTTTCCAATTAAGGTAAAGTCAAAATATTTTACTTGTATTATTTTCTACATACTTCGAAGCTTAACAAAATTTTACTTTGCAATGTCTCAATGATTTTTAGCTTGACTCTGATACAGACACCAAGTGCGCTGCAGCATTGGAAAAGTGGACAGAATTAAATTCTACTACTGAATATGGTAAGTAGTACATCCAGATATTATCGGTTATGTATTTAATATTGAATAAGAAACCTGTGTGCACTTTGGACCCTTTGAAAATTCTAGTTGCCTTTCGCCGCGACGTGGAGGTCTTTGTCCAATCTTTGGAGATACTTGTTCTACACAAGGTGAGATAAACAGCATATTTATCAACTGGGTTCCTTTATAATAAGAATTTAACCATTTAGATACTAATTTTTTAAATGTACTTTTTTAGGATGACGTCATCGCTACATTTAAAGAGGCCTTGCAGAACAGTAGCATCGAATCGTTGCAGCCAATTATGGAGTGAGTATACTTAAACATTTATGATTTTTTCGTGTTTTTGAGTCTTATTAACATCAAGTTCACTTTCACGTCCCTAAGTATTCACATTACCATCCCATTCACCCACATTGCCTCATTCACCCAGTCACTATTCACATTAGCATCGGATTCACCCAACCACCCACCCACGATTCACATTAGCATCGCATTCACCCACCCAACCACCCACCATTCACATTGGCATCGCATTCACCCACCCAACCACCCACCATTCACATTGGCATCGCATTCACCCATCCGCAGATTCGGCGTGGCCCTCTGCTTCGACCTTAGCGAAGCGATGCAGTGGGAATTCGGCAGCCTCGTGAGCATCTACACGGGCTTGTTGAGCCGCCACTCCGCGGCCAGCAGTCACCAGGCTCTCGAGCACGTGTTCACCGGCATCTCCTACACTCTGTACGCTTTACGTCGTCAACTGCGTCGACAACCGGACGAAGCAGCCATCCAATTGAAACCGTTGCTATTGGCTGGCGGTCACGTGACTGAATTAGCGGCCGAATCGTTTGCATTTTTATTGCGCAAATTGCCGAATCAATCTAATCAGCTGACCGCTAGACTGTTGGACTTATTAGCTAGCTGGTTGGACAGTGCTGCAGCATCTGATGATGCAGATCTGATGACGGAAGCTGTATCAGGCACTGTTTTCTATTGGCTTCGGGGCGCAGCTGGTCAGTTAGCTGCCGGACCATTCCAAACTGTCTATCCGAGACTTATAGACTGGCTGATTGTCAATCAGGAGCTTCCCGCGACTAGAGAGATCCGTCTACGCTGCTTGACACTGGTGCATGTTCGCTTGTTGCGTCACGCTCGTCGAGGCGATAACAGCGACGCCGCTATCGAACCTATTCGCCGACAATTGCTAGACCGGTTAGCCGGCGGTTCAGCTTCCGACGCTGCCGAACTAGTTGCTAGGCTGTTGCTAGGCGAATTCGACGATTGTTATTCGAAGAAAAATCGGCGTCAAGCTTTGGTATTGTCGCAGGCTTTGATTGGTGGAAAAAGCGACCCAGAGCGATGGTGTCGATGCGTTGAAAAGTTGTCGAACAACCAATCGACCTGGTCGAAATCTGTCGCTCGTCTGACTGCCGGCCTTACTCGATATTTCTGTCAGAGCAGCGACGGCACAAGCAAAATCACTGTTGATCATTGTCTTGAAGACAATTTCTGTCAGCGTCTGTTTCGTTGCTGTCGATTGTCGACCTGGACGCTACCAGATGTCGATGCCGACAATAGTGAAATTTGGCGTCGTAGATTTGAATTTGTTCAGCTGGTTGGCGGCGCCGGAGTCGGAGATGAAGCCGGTAGCGACAGTGGCAGTCTTGGTAGGCGCTTCCTGCGGTTGGCCTTGCCGATGCTAGCTGAGGCCGTTTGTCTCGGTGGCGCGGAAGCTTTCGAGCAACTCGGCGCCTTCTGTCTGGCGCCGGCGTCTGGCTGTTGGCGCGCACCGGCGGAGTCGTTCGAGGCGGTGCCAGCTGAGGACCGCCTTATTGACTGGGCTGAGTGCGGGTGAGCTGAGGGAGGGGTGTAGCCTGTGCTGAGGGAGGGATGTAGCCTGTGCTGAGGGAGGGGTGTAGCCTGAGCTGAGGGAGGGATGTGCTGAGGGAGGGGTGTAGCCTGAGCTGAGGGAGGGATGTGCTGAGGGAGGGGTGTAGCCTGAGCTGAGGGAGGGATGTGCTGAGGGAGGGGTGTAGCCTGAGCTAAGGGAGGGGTGTAGCCTGAGCTGAGAGAGGGGTGTAGCCTGAGCTAAGGGAGGGGTGTAGCCTGAGCTGAGAGAGGGGTGTAGCCTGAGCTAAGGGAGGGGTGTAGCCTCAGCTGAGAGAGGGGTGTAGCCTGAGCTAAGGGAGGGGTGTAGCCTGAGCTGAGAGAGGGGTGTAGCCTGAGCTAAGGGAGGGGTGTAGCCTGAGCTGAGAGAGGGGTGTAGCCTGAGCTAAGGGAGGGGTGTAGCCTGAGCTGAGAGAGGGGTGTAGCCTGAGCTAAGGGAGGGGTGTAGCCTGAGCTGAGAGAGGGGTGTAGCCTGAGCTAAGGGAGGGGTGTAGCCTGAGCTGAGAGAGGGGTGTAGCCTGAGCTAAGGGAGGGGTGTAGCCTGAGCTGAGAGAGGGGTGTAGCCTGAGCTGATTGCAGCATAAAAGATCATGGAGTGGATATGCAAGTGATTTTGCCTTCAAACACTTGCAGCTCCGAGGAGAAGGTGCTTACAGAACTGAGCAGCACGATTGACAGGTTGGCGTCGTCTGCCGATGGTTTTCTATGCAATCGACTAGCATTGTGCTGCAGTTTTCTACCGATGAGCAAATTCGCGTAAGTTTTTGGCAGATTGTGAATATTCACTAATTAACAAAAAATCTAAAATGAAAAAAAATATCGAATCATTGTCTCAACTTGCAGATCAGAGTCAAGCCTAGCCAGTGTATTGGACAAGCTTGTCAATCTGACAGTGAGACAGCTGTCAAACAGTTCTCAAACAGTTGCCCTAACGCTGGACCAATGCCAAGCATTGTTTCGCTGCATCTACGCTTTGCTAAATCTATCCGCTGATGCTGTTCAACTGCAGAATTTAATTAGTTCGCTAATAGATTCGTTGCCCTGCAATTGCGCTAGCCCGATCTATTGGAAGTGTATCGATTTTCTGTTGCAATTCCTGTCAGATAGAGGCGACCATTTGAAGTTGATATTCGACAATAGTAATCTTGCTAATAAGCTCAATAGTTTGGCTATTGATTGTTTAACATCGGCTAGTCATTGCGTCAGGCTGCACTGCTTGCGCACGCTGCGTCAAATTGTTAAACAAGATGCCAACAATCCAGACGATTCAGTGTTATTATTGTTGCGCTGTATCGAGTCCTGTCTAGCTGCCGAGTCGTTAACAGTTGGTATTGAAAATCTGCGGGAATGCTTGCGTCTGTTGGATGGTCTGGATGCTGAACGGATGGCAGCTGCATCGGCGGCGCCTAGCGTAGCTGTCAGTACGCTGTGCTGTCGCTATCTGTTAGGCCTGCTCCGTACCCAGTTCACTCCGCTGTGGACTCCCATAGCTAAACTGTTAGCTAGCCATGCCGCCTATGCTGGATCAGCATTTTGGTCAGTTTTAACCTCAGCTCTGACCACCGCTAATATCGACTCAGCTAGCATTATTAAGGACAATGCAGTTGAGACTGACGATAACGGCAATGACAAACAACAAAAAGAAGAGGTTGCTATGGAAACCGATTCTGGAGACACTGTTTTTATTAATAGTTTCCTTGACAACGAAACGAAGCGACTCTCGTACGGCCAGTCAAGCCCGAGTCTTGAGCGCATTGATCCGCTTACCTATCGGCTGCAGCTGTGGCGGTGCCTGCGTGTCCTATCGCCCCAGCTAGTTGCTAAGCGAACCGCTGTCACCTCGCCATTGATTTTAGCCTGCCTTCGCAACGGAGAATTTTGTCCTAGCCCGAATCGCGAACCTTGGATTATCCGACGGCGTTGCCAAGCAACCCTAGTTGCTATGCTAGATTTGTACTCCGGCCTGGGGAAAGCTATTAAATGTGTCAGCGGTGAAGCGGAGTTGCATCGCTGGTACTACAGCTTATTGCAGTGCTCCGCGGCTCAGGTGATGATCATTAATGACTGGATAGAGCTGAGCTAAGGGAAGATTGAGACTGCATAGAGCTGAGATAGGGGAAGGATAGAGACTGTATAGAGTTGATCTAATGGAAGGATGGAAACTGGGTAGCGTTAAGGTAAAGAAAGGATAGAGTCAGGATAGAGCTAAGAGAGGAGAAGGATAGAGTCAGGATAGAGCTAAGATAGGAGAAGGATAGAGTCAGGATAGAGCTAAGATAGGAGAAGGATAGAGTCAGGATAGAGCTAAGAGAGGAGAAGGATAGAGTCAGGATAGAGCTAAGAGAGGAAAAGGATAGAGTCAGGTTAGAGCTAAGAGAGGAAAAGGATAGAGTCAGGATAGAGCTAAGAGAGGAGAAGGATAGAGTCAGGATAGAGCTAAGATAGGAGAAGGATAGAGTCAGGATAGAGCTAAGAGAGGAGAAGGATAGAGTCAGGATAGAGCTAAGATAGGAGAAGGATAGAGTCAGATAGAGCTAAGATAGGAGAAGGATAGAGTCAGGATAGAGCTAAGAGAGGAAAAGGATAGAGTCAGGATAGAGCTAAGAGAGGAAAAGGATAGAGTCAGGATAGAGCTAAGAGAGGAGAAGGATAGAGTCAGGATAGAGCTAAGATAGGAGAAGGATAGAGTCAGGATAGAGCTAAGAGAGGAAAAGGATAGAGTCAGGATAGAGCTAAGATAGGAGAAGGATAGAGTCAGGATAGAGCTAAGAGAGGAAAAGGATAGAGTCAGGATAGAGCTAAGAGAGGAGAAGGATAGAGTCAGGATAGAGCTAAGATAGGAGAAGGATAGAGTCAGGATAGAGCTAAGAGAGGAAAAGGATAGAGTCAGGATAGAGCTAAGATAGGAGAAGGATAGAGTCAGGATAGAGCTAAGAGAGGAAAAGGATAGAGTCAGGATAGAGCTAAGAGAGGAGAAGGATAGAGTCAGGATAGAGCTAAGATAGGAGAAGGATAGAGTCAGGATAGAGCTAAGAGAGGAAAAGGATAGAGTCAGGATAGAGCTAAGATAGGAGAAGGATAGAGTCAGGATAGAGCTAAGAGAGGAGAAGGATAGAGTCAGGATAGAGCTAAGAGAGGAAAAGGATAGAGTCAGGATAGAGCTAAGAGAGGAAAAGGATAGAGTCAGGATAGAGCTAAGAGAGGAAAAGGATAGAGTCAGGATAGAGCTAAGAGAGGAGAAGGATAGAGTCAGGATAGAGCTAAGAGAGGAAAAGGATAGAGTCAGGATAGAGCTAAGAGAGGAAAAGGATAGAGTCAGGATAGAGCTAAGAGAGGAGAAGGATAGAGTCAGGATAGAGCTAAGAGAGGAGAAGGATAGAGTCAGGATAGAGCTAAGATAGGAGAAGGATAGAGTCAGGATAGAGCTAAGAGAGGAAAAGGATAGAGTCAGGATAGAGCTAAGATAGGAGAAGGATAGAGTCAGGATAGAGCTAAGAGAGGAAAAGGATAGAGTCAGGATAGAGCTAAGAGAGGAAAAGGATAGAGTCAGGATAGAGCTAAGAGAGGAAAAGGATAGAGTCAGGATAGAGCTAAGAGAGGAGAAGGATAGAGTCAGGATAGAGCTAAGAGAGGAAAAGGATAGAGTCAGGATAGAGCTAAGAGAGGAGAAGGATAGAGTCAGGATAGAGCTAAGATAGGAGAAGGATAGAGTCAGGATAGAGCTAAGAGAGGAAAAGGATAGAGTCAGGATAGAGCTAAGATAGGAGAAGGATAGAGTCAGGATAGAGCTAAGATAGGAGAAGGATAGAGTCAGGATAGAGCTAAGAGAGGAAAAGGATAGAGTCAGGATAGAGCTAAGAGAGGAAAAGGATAGAGTCAGGATAGAGCTAAGATAGGAGAAGGATAGAGTCAGGATAGAGCTAAGTAGAGGAAAAGGATAGAGTCAGGATAGAGCTAAGATAGGAGAAGGATAGAGTCAGGATAGAGCTAAGTAGAGGAAAAGGATAGAGTCAGGATAGAGCTAAGAGAGGAAAAGGATAGAGTCAGGATAGAGCTAAGAGAGGAGAAGGATAGAGTCAGGATAGAGCTAAGATAGGAGAAGGATAGAGTCAGGATAGAGCTAAGAGAGGAGAAGGATAGAGTCAGGATAGAGCTAAGATAGGAGAAGGATAGAGTCAGGATAGAGCTAAGAGAAGTGAAGGATAGAGTCAGGATAGAGCTAAGATAGGAAAAGGATAGAGTCAGGATAGAGCTAAGAGAGGAAAAGGATAGAGTCAGGATAGAGCTAAGATAGGAGAAGGATAGAGTCAGGATAGAGCTAAGAGAGGGAAAGGATAGAGTCGGGATAGAGCTAAGAGAGGGAAAGGATAGAGTCAGAATAGAGCTGAGAGAGGGAAAGGATAGAGTCGGTATAGAGCTAAGAGAGGAGAAGGATAGAGTCGGGATAGAGCTGAGAGGAAAGGATAGAGTCGGGATAGAGCTGAGAGAGGAGAAGGATAGAGTCGGGATAGAGCTGAGAGGAGAAGGATAGAGCTGAGAGAGAGAAAGGATAGAGTCGGAGTAACAATAAGTAAATCAGGATCGAGATAAGGAAGGGGTTAGATTTGATAATAATTTTGTTTGAAAAAGCATTTCTCTTCATTTCCCAGGTGCGCAAAGCGGCACTGCGATGCATAATAGCCTACGGCGACAAGACCCTGGCGGGCAAACCGGCGGCCGCCTCCTCAGTGGACTGGATTGGCTTTTTGCATCGTCTGTCAGATTTCAAATCAACAAAAGAAGCTTTAGTTAGCATCGGCGGTGACCTGTCGGAGGCTAGCGAACTGCAGAGGCAGGCCGTCTTAGCGGTTGCTATGCGCCTGTTGCTGGGTAGGGTGCGCAGCGGCGGCGGCGCTGGCGGTCAATTGCAATGCATCTTCGCTTTCCTAGAAGAGAGCTGCCAACCGGAGGAGCGAAGGAGCTTTCTAAATCAGCTGTTGTTTGATCAGTTTGCCGGATTAAGCCTGGACAATGTGTCCAGTATTGAAATTGACAGCGACGTGTCCATTGGCAGGCTGCAGGCTGCGGCGAAATGCGCCCTGCTTGTGCTGTCCAGCATGAGACTGGATGCCAGCGAGCTGTGCAAATTATACAGTCTGCTGCTGTGTTTCTGCGCTTTGCTGCCGCGGTTGGCTGCAAGTTTAGCCGCTAATAATACTACTAGTGTTAGTCGGATCGCGAGTAGTCAGTTGCGTGGCTTGAGACAGGCTTGTCAGAAAGCTGTTCTGAGAGCGCTGGAGTCTGGCAGCGATCGGTTGCTCACTGAGCGGCTTATTGATGACACTTTTAAGTGAGCTGTGTTTTTTATTATTGTTCAGACTGAGTAGTCCATCGCCAGCCTCCCAGATCCTCAGTTGCTGTGCCAGCCTCCCAGATCCTCAGTTGCTGGGCCAGCCTCCCAGATCCTCAGTTGCTGTGCCAGCCTCCCAGAGTGTCAATTGCTCGGACAGCCTCCCAGATCCTCCGTTGCTGGACACTGCCGGTGGCGCGGCCTTTGTTCGCGCCCAAGCCATGACAAAGCCGCCCTGTGACGCTGACTTTTGCCACCCTGACAGCATATTTTGTTGTTGTTGTTCAGTTGCTGGGCCAGTCTCCTAGATCCTCAGTTGCTGGGCCAGCCTCCAAAATCCTCAGTTGCTGGGCCAGTCTCCCAGATCCTCAGTTGCTAGGCCAGCCTCCCAGATCCTCAGTTGCTGGGCCAGCCTCCCAGATCCTCATTTGCTGGACCAGCCTCCCAGATCCTCAGTTGCTAGGCCAGCCTCCCAGATCCTCAGTTGCAATCCCTTATCGTATACTCAGATAGGCTGGTTAAGAACCCACTTCTGCAAGTCACTCGGTTGATCGATCCGCCCTTAAAATTCGCAGGCACTGCGTGGAGCCCCATCTGCCCCGCCTAGCAACCGAAGCTGCCACCGCAGGCACACCCGGCCTCGCGCTGCGTCTGCTCCAGATCTGGTCGGCCGACAATCGTCACGATCGCCTATTAGAAGGCCAACCAATTCAATCGTTAGCCGAGTTGCTAGGCAACGCTAATTCGCCTAGCAACGGAAGCGTTAGCGAACCTGTCCTACTAGCCTGCCTGTCAATCTTCAACAATTTACTAGGCGAAGAGGCGGATTCCACTGCACCGATTGAGGCAATGCAAGCTGATAATAGGAAGCTGTCCCGGCCTCACTATCTGATGCCGGTTGCAGATTCTCTAGCCAGCTTCGTGTCCAATCGTTTATCTCCCGGTAGATTAGAAGCTTCCATTGACGTGTCCAGAGAAGCGCTAAGGTTGCTGGCTCTTCTAGTAGACAACGGTCTGTACAGAGCCGAGGCGTGCGAGAAATTGGCCGGCACCCTGCTCAGACTGCTGCTGCTACCAATGGATGGAAAGAAGAGCAAATCATCAAAGAAGAAAGTTGGCGGCGGAATTGGCGGACTGAGAAGCGACGAGTTTCAGGCGCGTCTGTTGGCGGCCCTGCTGACTCTGTTGAAGAGGGCCGCCTCACCATGTCGGACGCTGTTTCTGTGAGTTTTATCAGTCTCAGGGGTGAGATTCCAGTCAGTCTTAGGGGTGAGATTCCAGTCAGTCTCGGGGGTGAGATTCCAATCAGTCTCAAGGGTGAGATTTCAATCAGTCTCAGGGGTGAGCTTCCAGTCAGTCTCAGGGGTGAGATTCCTGTCAGTCTCAGGGGTGAGATTCCAGTCAGTCTCAGGGGTGAGATTCTAGTCAGTCTCATGGGTGAGATTCTAGTCAGTCTCAGGGGTGAGATTCTAGTCAGTCTCAGGGGTGAGATTCCAATCAGTCTCAGGGGTGAGATTTCAATCTATCTCAGGGGTGAGGTTTCAATCATATAGTCTCAGGGGGGAGAGATTTCAATCATATAGTCTCGGGGATTTTAATCATATAGTCTCGGGTGAGATTTCAATCATTTAGTCTCGGGAGATTTCAATCATATAGTCTCAGGGTGAGATTTCAATCATATAGTCTCAGGGGAGATTTCAATCATATAGTCTCAGGGGGATAGGGGGAGATTTCAATCATATAGTATCAGTATTTAAATATTCACAAGTCAAACTTATAGTTTTAACAAAAAAATTATACTTCATATATTCCCTACTAAATCTCATATTTATTTCCACTAAATCTCATCGCACATGCAGGCAAGCGTTCACGCTGTTCTCAAAGCTCACTCACCGATCCAGTCGGATACTGCTCTGCCAAATAGCGGAGGCTGCCGTCAGTAAGCTGGGCTTGGTCAGCCAGCCTCTGGGCGAGCTGGCTAACGATGTAAGATACATTTCTCCGCATTGATTGCTACTTAGGGTTTTTTTCTAAGTAGTGCAGTTTGCCTCTGACTATCGTAAATTAGTTGGCAAATAAAACCGTTTTTTAATTATAGGTTATGTATATACTGCCTATTGTAAATCAACAACTGCATTAAGAAGGCATTTAGTCTATATAAAATGGATAATTTCGCACCTTTGTAATAAATTATTCTAGATTATATCTTTTTTAGCCTAAGCCTTTTACCTTTTCCTGTCATTTAGCCTGTTTATAGCTGCTATTAATTTTGCTGCTAGATGCTTATGTAGATTAATCTGAGACTTCAACATCAACAGTTCCATAGGCTCGAACGATAAGACATGGACTGTGCATGCTGTCTTGCCTTGGTTTTTGCTGTCTAGATTTGTGTACTTTTAGCTGTATTATTATCGCATCTGAAGTATAGAATACACCTTATACATATTTATACATGTAGAGCTAATTCATTGACTTAGTTAGGCAGGATAGATGGGCTATCCTGATCAGTAGAATAAAATAAGTTATTTTATCCCTATTCTTTCACTATCTCCTTTCCCAATGAACATACCCCTATAGCATTTGTTCAAAATTTGTCCTCATATGGTTTAGTCAGGGTTTTTGTTTTAATTCGATAGGGAGGCATTCGTTTAAATTATTTAGCCAATCAATTTTATCGTGCGACCATTGCGTGACTGTTCGACTCCCAGTGAGTTCTGCTCTCCACTTTTGTGGGCGTCCCAGTTGGCCCATAATTTATGGCCTGCTCATATTTTCTTTTCTCTCGATAAATTTCTCGATTTTTTACTGTTCATTTTTCTACCCTTGTTTATCATCCGCCGAATTTATTCATTTTTCTTATGCATCCTTTCTTCAGACTCTGCCATGAACCCTCCCTCAGACTCTGCCATGAACCCTCCCTCAGACTCTGCCATGAACCCTCCCTCAGACTATACCATAAACCCTCCCTCAGACTCTACCATAAACCCTCCCTCCGACTATACCATGAACCCTCCCTCAGAATCTACAATGAACCCTCCCTCAGAATCTGAAACAAACTATTTCTTAGAATTTGCTTCAACTGTTTCTTAGATTCTGTAATCTCTTCAAATCTACTTAATTCTTTACTTTTCTATTCCTCCTGTTACTTTTTCCACTAATAATTATTATACACTGCAGCCAACGGCCCAACCTCTTGGGTGCCTAGCCATCCAGCGCTGCAAGTTAAGCAGAGTTGGTTGTGGTTAGTACGCAGCTTGCGGCACCCCTCGAGTGCGGACGCCTTGAGGCTTGAGCGAGTAATAAAACTAAGCTGAAAGCTCTGTACAATTTGTACACAGTATTGCTTATGAATACAGATTTTGCTGAGCAGTTCACTCACAGCCAAACCACTTATCCACCCATCCAGTTGAACGCCTGGGACAAACGGCACATTGAGATGCCCGACTTCGAACGGCGAGAACGCGGCCATCAATCAGCTTTGACAATTGTGACGGCTTTGACAGCCGGTCCCAGCCTCTCTTCTTCATCATTGTCTGGCTGGTCTCAACTGCTTAACAATCGTTTAGAGACCCTGCTCATCGCTGAGCACTGCGCTCTGCATACCCTGGCTCACGTGACTGACGGCCCTCTGAGATTGTTGGCTTCGGAATTGCTGCAGTCTTTGATTGCTGCTTTGGCCGGTTTAGACATTGCGAGTACCAATGCAGCTGATCGTGATGAGTCTGAGGCTCGCTCTCGCGTGCTCAATATGCTCCTGTGGCGCTCCGTCTGGCCAGCCATTGCTCAGGGCGTCAAAATGGACGAGGTGAGGGGCCAGCTAGGTTTGCTGCTTGTTTTTTGGGGATCCTGTTCTCTCCCGCTATTATCCCGTTTTCTTCCCTGCTCTGCAAATGTCCTCCCAGACTGACTCAAGTACCTTCTCGGACTTCCTATACCTTTAATTCCCCCTAATACTATCCTAGAACCTGCTCAAATTCCCCAAATACCTTCCTAGATTCCCCATAGCCTCTTAAATCCCCCAAATACCCTTCTTGATTCCCCATACATTCTCGAATCCCCCAAATACCTTTTTTTATTCCCCATACCCTCTCGAATCCCCCAAATACCTTTTTTTATTCCCCATACCCTCTCGAATCCCCCAAATACCCTTTTTTTATTCCCCATACCCTCTCGAATCCCCCAAATACCTTTTTTTATTCCCCATACCCTCTCGAATCCCCCAAATACGCTTTTTGATTCCCCATACCCTCTCAAATCCCCAAATACCCTTTTTGATTCCCCATACCCTCTCGAATCCCCCAGAAACCCTTTTTGATTCCCCATACCCTCTCGAATCCCCAAATACCCTTCTTGATTCCCCATACCTTCTCAAATTCCCTAAATACCCCCTAGATTCTCAATATCCTGTCATATTCTCTAAATACCCTCATAGGTTCCCCATACCCTCTCAAATTCCCTAAATACCCCCTTGGATTATTCATACCCTCTCTAATTCGCACACACCCTTCTATCTTCTTCTATTCCTGTCTGAGTTTGTTCTTTTGCCTTAGAAATTTCTGCTACTCATACTTCTGGCTCTTCTCACTCGCTGCTCAATAATTATGCCCCGTGTTGGGATTTATTTTCCTTCACACAGGCACTGCTCTCTCAGTAGCATTCAGTAGGCCAATTTGGCTATCAATTTATTCTGTCTGTGCCTACCAGAGTATCGGTTCTCTTAATACACGGTTTTTTCGCATTATTCATGAATATTTTCTTTCTCTATATGCTATGTTGACAATCCAAAAGTGATAAAAAACATACCAGCTGAGAGAATAAGTAGCCTGCCTCGCAGTGAGGCTTGTGTACTAACCTGTTAGTGCAAAGATGCTAGTTGATTAATCCTTGTTTTTGCTGACATACTCCCACCCACATTCTTCCCATTTTATATACAGATCCCAATTCTCCTTTCTAAACCTGCTCTAGACCCCATTCTTCCCATCCATTCTAGAATATCTCATAACAGTCTAGCTCTAGATCCCCATTCTTCCCATCCATTCTAGAATATCTCATAACAGTCTAGCTCTAGATCCCCATTCTTCCCATCCATTCTAGAATATCTCATAACAGTCTAGCTCTAGATCCCCATTCTTCCCATCCTTTGTAGAATTTCTCATAACAGTCTAGCTCTAGATCCCCATTCTTCCCATCCATTCTAGAATATCTCATAACAGTCTAGCTCTAGATCCCCATTCTTCCCATCCATTCTAGAATATCTCATAACAGTCTAGCTCTAGATCCCCATTCTTCCCATCCATTGTAGAATTTCTCATAACAGTCTAGCTCTAGATCCCCATTCTTCCCATCCATTCTAGAATATCTCATAACAGTCTAGCTCTAGATCCCCATTCTTCCCATCCATTCTAGAATATCTCATAACAGTCTAGCTCTAGATCCCCATTCTTCCCATCCATTGTAGAATTTCTCATAACAGTCTAGCTCTAGATCCCCATTCTTCCCATCCATTCTAGAATATCTCATAACAGTCTAGCTCTAGATCCCCATTCTTCCCATCCATTCTAGAATATCTCATAACAGTCTAGCTCTAGATCCCCATTCTTCCCCCCCCATTCTAGAATCTCCCATAACAGTGTAGCTCTGGATCCCAAACTGTATAAAATGAATTTCTCTAATTTCTCCCATGCTCCCAAAACCCTGCCTGGCAACAGAACCGTCGCGTGGAATACATCGGCCTACTAGGCAAAATTGTTACCGAATTCGGTCGCCATGCTCGCCTGCAAGGATTAGCGGGTCTCCTGCCGTCGGCCCAGCAGCAGCAGCAGCAGCAGCAGCAGGCATCTGCAGATGCAAGCGCCGGCAGTTCGACATCTGCCTCAGTCAACGACTCATTTTTCGACAATGTTCGCAGCGTCAATGTGAGTAAATGTTTATCTACATGATTGTTTAGTCTGTATAGTATGGACTATCCTGTGTATGGTCTCACCTGTCTCAATTTAACCTTCTCTCTAGTCGGCTCGAATCGTGAAAGGATTCCGCCAGCTGATCACCTATCTAGCCAGCCCTAGAGGGGATTGCATCCCTGCTAATCTGCTGTATCACTACCTGCTGCCGCTGCCTATGCACTATTTGCACAAGAGCGGCCGGTCTGCTTCAGCAGGGAAACAGCAGCAGCAGCAGCAAGCTTCTAACAGACGCAGCTTAATAGAATCCTCTTTAGAGCTGCTGGCCTCCATCAGCTCCCGTCTGTCTTGGCCGATGCTGCAGCAGCTGCTCAAACTCTGCCTGAAAGGCTTGGACGGGCCGGCTACGGAATCCAAGCTGCCAGTGCGGCTGGCCGTTGCCGCCCTGTCCGGTCTGGGAGAAATCGGAGAAGTAGACGAGGATGATCAATTAGAAATCGAACCGGAAGCGGCTAGCAAGCAATCTGGCAATCGGAAGCGACGATTGCGTTTCTTCCAGCAATCGGTTCCGGTTAGTAACATTTTTGCAACGGTTAAACGAGCGAAAAAATTGTCACCGGAAGTGAATAATGGCAGACCGGAAGTGACTAATAGCAAATCGGAAGTGACTAATGGCAAACCGGAAGTGACTAAAGGCGAACCGGAAGTGACTATAGGCGAACCGGAAGTGACTAAAGGCGAACCGGAAATGACTAATAGAAAACTGGAAGTGACTAAAGGCGAACCGGAAGTGACTAATGGCGAACCGGAAGTAACTAACGAAGAACCAGAAGCGTCAAATAGCGCCACTAGATCAATGGGAGGCAGCGGGCCGTTGACTTTTCTAATAGAATTCGTCTGTCCCCGATTGGAGCGCCACCTGTCCAGAGACAAGACCGCCGCTGAGCAGCAGCACCGGTTGGCGCCGCGACAGGAGCCCCAGGTGCTTCAAGTATCCGTGGCCGTGGCCCTCGCTCAATTATTAGCTAAGCTACCCCGCCGGCTGCGAGACCAACGCCTGCCTAAGCTGGTCTATCGGCTAGCGGAGTTCCTTCGCAGTCGGGAACACGCCGTACGCAAAGAGGCCGGTGCAACTTTAGTACGAGTTGTACAGTTGCTAGGCAACGACTATCTAGGCTTTGTTGCCAGGGAATTGAGCCTGCTATTGGCTAGAGGATACACTCGGCACGTGTTGGCGCACACGCTGCACTCTCTGTTGCGTCACTGCCAGGCTGCTGGCATGCCTACCGGCTGTCTGGATGGCGAGACCCTGGATCGGCTGTGCCGCATCTACATGGACGAATTGTTGGGCGACTTGTCCAAGGAGAAAGAGGTCTAGAATTGATTCTATTGCGATGTTGTACTTCCGTTTTTAGTTATCACTTGAGATTTAAAGTTCACTCTTGTTTGAATTCTGAGTTCCCATCTCCTAATCTAGATACCCGAAATCCCGGATTATCCTAATTAGGTCATAAATTCATTCCAATTATTCCCTATCTAAATAAAAAATCCCAAATTCCGTCTCCCTAATTACTCGTATATTAATTCATAAATTAAGTCCAATCACTCCCTATCTAGATCAAAACTGCCAAATCCCATCACACTCCCTATCTATAGATCAAAACTGCCAAATCCCATCACTCCCTATCTATAAATCAAAACTGCCAAATTGAGTTCACTCCTATCTATAGATCACAAATCCCAGATCCAATCATTCCCTATCTATAGATCACAAATCCCAGATCCAATCATTCCCTATCTATAGATCGCAAATCCCAGATCCAATCATTCCCTATCTATAGATCACAAATTCCAGATCCAATCATTCCCTATCTATAGATCACAAATCCCAGATCCAATCATTCCCTATCTATAGATCACAAAATTCCACTTCCTATCTAAAGATCGAGAACCACTCCCTATCTATAGATCACAAAATCCCATCACTTCCTATCTATAGATTAAGAACCACTCCCTATCTATAGATCAAGAACCACTCCCTATCTATAAATCAAGAACCACTCCCTGTCTATAAATCAAGAACCACTCCCTATCTATAAATCACAAATCTTAAATCCCATCACACACTATCTATAGATCAAAACTTCCATATCCCATCACTCCCTATCTACGAGGGATCTTAGTCTTAATTCGTAGATCTGAAATCCACTTAATCAACATATTGTTCTTAATCTTAGCCTAGAGAGTCAGATCAAAGTACAAATAGTCTCTAGATATCTACGCCACCCCACCCCCCCTCGCAGGTGGAAGCGCTCACCCGCAAGCTGCCTGAGGCGCAGCGCACTCACGCCTATAGCGTGATGCACCGCCTTGGCTCCATGGTGGCCCAACCGGCCTGGCCCAGCTCACCAACATTCTGGCCAATCAGTGCTCCGCTGTGCGCAGCTTAGCCGCGCTTAAAAAACTCGAACGACTCTGCGGTCAGCTGGAACGAGCCGACTCGTTGCCTGGCAACAGCGGATTAACAGACGAACAGTTGCTAACCGCCGCTCACCTGCTCTGTCGTCGAGCAGGCGACGAACAGAATGGCGATAATAATTCGAAAGATAAATTGTTAGTAGCATCAGGAATCGAACCCGCGGCTGAGCATCGAAGTGTCGGCATTCGCGGCCCGGACTGTCGACTGCTGGACCCGGAGCCTGCCAGATCCGAGACGCGACCCGCGCAGCTCGGCAGCTATCAAGTGCTGCTAAGATTCGGCCTGAGATTGCTCTACGCTGTGCTCAGAAATGCTTCATCAAAAAGCGACTCAGAGAGCGGCAAGAATAAAAACTGCTCCCCGATATCGCGTCGGATGCTGGATCCGTTTGTGCCGATTCTGTTGAGCTCGTTGGATTCGCAACACACAGCTGTGCTCACGGCGGCTCTGCAGTGTCTCAGCCGTCTGGTTCCCCTGCATCAGTTGGCGGCTACAGCTGCTGCTGATCTCGATAAAGGCCAAGGCCAATCCAGCAACGCTTACCGGCCGATTGCTAAGCGCGTTCTGGCTCTGTTTAACGAGCAAAGCTTGCACTGGTCAACTAGGCAACAGTTGCAGCAGCCGTCTCAATTGCAACAGTTGCTGCATAAAACTTTAGCCGTTCTTATTAGACACGACGCGCTGTCGCAGCCGGATCTGGTCACCATAGTAGACTACATCGCTCTGGATGTGGACAGTCCGCACAGGGCCAGTCACGCTTTTCCTTTGCTCCGAGCTTTGCTAGCTAAACGCCTCAACCCTAAGCCGCAGCTGAGACACGAATTAGACGTTGAAACTGAGAAAGATCACGCCAGTCTGTCCTCTATCATGGACTCCTTGCGTCGTCTAGTGGTCACATCTGCGCTAGACTATGTTCGCAGTCAGTCGCGCGACTGTCTGTTAATCTATCTAAGAGATTATCAACTGCCAGCTAAAACTGTACGACGCTATTTGGACTTCTTCTTAGTTCAGTTGGATTACGATGGCGTGGATGGTAGGAGCTCGGCTGTGCAGATGCTGGCCTCCCTGATCCACTGCATCTCAGCTGACTGGCTGGTGAATGGCGATCTGGCCAGGGTGCTGTTCCTCAAACTGTTAGTAGCCGCAGACTCGGAATGCAATGATCAGCTGAGAGCCCGGCTAACCGACTGCTTGCACGGCCTGTTGCGCAGATGCGGCGCAGATCAGCGCAGAGAATTGTTTGCCTCAGCTTTGCGTCTGATGCGCACGGATGTTAAACAGTTGTCGCAACGGGTTGTTCAACAACGCCTGGGTCTGACTGCGGCTTTGTCGTTTTTTGAGTACAGAGAAGTTGAAACAGAGAGCGGCGATGAAGAGAACTGGTCCACAGTTGAATTGCACACCTGCTTAGCTGAACTGTTGAAGCAACTGGCTGATGCATCCTTGAGTACAGCCGAACACGAGCAGAAGCCTAAAAGCCTAAAACAAGCTCAAGAGACTGACGTGGTAAACGAAGCAATCGATCATGCTCTGTTCCGTTGTGTTGACTTGTTAGCCAGATGTCCCAATGCGCTGCAGCTGCAGCAGGTACACACAGACATCTGGTCATTGTTAGAGAGCCTGCTGAATCATCGGTTCGCTTGGGTTCGGCGTCGCTGTCTGCAGTTGGTTGCTAACAGACTGGCTGAGCAGTCCCAGCCGGCAATGACTGACACAGACTCAGCCATGTCTCACTGTCGCACTCTGGCCTTGGCATTTTTTGATCAGTTAAAATCGCCTCACCTGGATGAGGCCTGGTCAGACGATGTGGCTCGCGCACTTGTTCACCTGTGCTGTCGGGTTCACCAGCTAGAACTGGGTAGTGACGCGAGTCCAGCAACAGCCGGTTTAACCGGCGCAGATAAAGGCTTCTCAACCGAATGGATTCTGCTCAGAGTTGGCCGAGAGTCGCGCTACGAATTGCAGCATTTGAAGCCGTCAACGCTTCGCCGCTGCCTAGCCTTGAAGGTGTGCGCCGGGGTGGCCTCCGTGCTGGGCGGTGACGCTTTGGAATCGTCCGGCTGTCTTCGCCGGTGCCTGGCCGTGGCGGCGCGCGAACTTCGACAGCGAAATGCTTCGCCAGAAGTGACCGATCTGGCGCACTCGCTGTTGGACACACTGCGACGGGGCGTCGGAGAGTCCGCCGTGGCCTCGGCGCTGGCCCAGCTGACCAGGTCGCGAGCTGCTGCCCGGTCCGACCGTGCCGGATCGCTGGCTGCCGCCGCCGTCACTCAACCGGAAGTGTTCGCTAGACGGAAACGCCGCAAACAGCAAAAGAAAGCTGAAGCGGCCAAGGCCAAGATTGCCAAGTTTAAATTGGCCAGGCGTGGCGGTCTGGCTGCTTCTAAGAAATAGGACTGGCTGACGCATTGCTCCGGTGTTCTGTGTCTAAAGTCCGGCTTGTTTTCTAATATTCGGACTGTTAGGGCTTAGTTTTGAACAGGGATTATCGAAGTTTCGGGTTCAGGCTTGGTTTTTAGATCAGGTTTAGATTCGGGTTTTTAGGTCACGTTTAGATTCAAGTTTGTAGATCAGATTTAGATTCGGGTTTTTTAGGTCAGGTTTAGATTCAAGTTTGTAGATCAGATTTAGATTCGGGTTGTTTAGGTCACGTTTAGATTCAAGTTTATAGATCAGATTTAGATTCGGGTTTTTTAGGTCAGGTTTAGATTCAAGTTTTTAGGTCAGGTTTAGATTCGGGTTTTTTAGGTCAGGTTTAGATTCAAGTTTATAGATCAGATTTAGATTCGGGTTGTTTAGGTCACGTTTAGATTCAAGTTTATAGATCAGATTTAGATTCGGGTTTTTTAGGTCAGGTTTAGATTCAAGTTTGTAGATCAGATTTAGATTCGGGTTGTTTAGGTCACGTTTAGATTCAAGTTTATAGATCAGATTTAGATTCGGGTTTTTTAGGTCAGGTTTAGATTCAAGTTTTTAGGTCAGGTTTAGATTCGGGTTTTTTAGGTCAGGTTTAGATTCAAGTTTATAGATCAGATTTAGATTCGGGTTGTTTAGGTCACGTTTAGATTCAAGTTTATAGATCAGATTTAGATTCGGGTTTTTTAGGTCAGGTTTAGATTCAAGTTTTTAGGTCAGGTTTAGATTCGGGTTTCTTAGGTCAGGTTTAGATTCAAGTTTTTAGGTCAGGTTGAGATCCGGGTCTTTAAATTATATTCAAATTCGAATTCAGATTTCAAACAGAGTACAATTAAGGCATGATTTGAGAAGTTTCTTTTCGATTTCCATTTATTAATGTGGTTCACTGATGCAAATGCTTAGCAAGTGATGTGTAATTGTCTCTGATTTATCATTATCCTACTTTCCTGTTGATTTCATCTTACTTCCTTCCCGCTGTGCCCATTGTGCGTTGTCTTCTTTGGCTAAAGATTTGTTAAAGTTGGCCAAGAATTTAAAGTTTAAGAATTGTCATTTTCTAGCTCGGCCAACGCATTTGGTACTGCAGTTGAGCACCGCGAGTTGCACTGCTGTGGCATTAAATATAATCCCAGTTTGGGCATTTTATATGTTGCTCGTCAGTTTTGTGGACACGAAATGTTGCTGCAGTTTTTAGTAGGATTTTTGTTGGCTTGATTTCTTGTAACTGTGGTAAGGGGCTGATGGTGGGTTTCTAGGGATATGCTTGTGCCTGTCTGCCTTTCTGTCTGTCTGTCTGTCTGTCTGTCTGCCTGTCTGTCTGCTTGTCTGCCTGTCTGTCTGTCTGTCTGCCTGTCTGTCTGTCTGTCTGTCTGCCTGACTGTCTGCCTGTCTGTCTGTCTGCCTGTCTGCCTGTCTGTCTGCCTGTCTGTCTGTCTGTCTGCCTGTCTGTCTGTCTGCCTGACTGTCTGCCTGTCTGTCTGCCTGTCTGTCTGACTGACTGTCTGTCTGTCTGACTGTCTGCCTGTCTGTCTGTCTGACTGTCTGACTGTCTGTCTGTCTGCCTGACTGACTGTCTGTCTGACTGTCTGCCTGTCTGTCTGCCTGTCTGCCTGTCTGTCTGCCTGTCTGTCTGTCTGTCTGCCTGTCTGTCTGTCTGCCTGACTGTCTGCCTGTCTGTCTGCCTGTCTGTCTGACTGACTGTCTGTCTGTCTGACTGTCTGCCTGTCTGTCTGCCTGACTGTCTGTCTGTCTGCCTGACTGTCTGTCTGTCTGCCTGACTGACTGTCTGCCTGCCTGCCTGTCTGTCTGCCTGACTGTCTGTCTGTCTGTCTGACTGTCTGCCTGTCTGTCTATCTGCCTGAATGTTTGTCTGCCTGCCTGTCTGTCTGTCTGCCTGACTGTCTGTCTGTCTGCCTGACTGCCTGTCTGTCTGACTGTCTGTCTGCCTGTCTGTCTGTCTGTCTGTCTGCCTGTCTGTCTGTCTGTCTGACTTGTCTGTCTGTCTGACTTGTCTCTCTGTCTGTCTGTCTGTCTGTGTGTCTGTCTGTCTGTCTGTCTGCCTGTCTGTCTGTGTGTCTGCCTGTCTGTTTGTCCGTCTGTCTGTCTGTCTTGGTGTCTGTCTGTCTGTCTGTCTGTCTGTCTGTCTGTCTGTCTGTATGCCCGCCTGTCTGACTGTCTGTCTGCCTGTGTGTCTGTCTGTCTGTCTGTCTGCCTGTCTGTCTGTGTGTCTGCCTGTCTGTTTGTCCGTCTGTCTGTCTGTCTTGGTGTCTGTCTGTCTGTCTGTCTGTCTGTCTGTCTGTCTGTCTGTATGCCCGCCTGTCTGACTGTCTGTCTGCCTGTGTGTCTGTCTGTCTGTCTGTCTGTGTCTGTCGGTCTGTCTGTCTGTCTGTCTGTATGCCCGCCTGTCTGACTGTCTGTCTGCCTGTGTGTCTGTCTGTCTGTCTGTCTGTGTCTGTCGGTCTGTCTGTCTGTCTGTATTTTTGTATCGGAGCCTATCATATAATTACTTTTTTACGCTGTCTCCAAGTATTATAAAGCAAGTTCGGGCCGCCAGCCACACCGAATAATGAATAAATTTTTGTTATCTTGTCTAGTCAGACATATTTTGAAACATTTAGCCTATTGGCCGTTAGTATTTCGCGATGACCTAAAAAAGAGCTATAAAAATTCCATGACTATAATAAATTCACTAAGTGCCCCATCGGGACATCCCATGCCTTTCAAAGCTGGGTATATTTGCCAATGCAACGCTATGCAATTCTCAAAGCAATATGCGCTATCAGGTTAAGACTGTGTGCCAAGCTGGATTTCAGATTCAGGCCTTATCATAAGCGCTTATTTACAGCACTTCGAGCATTTATAGTGCGGCCTTGCTGAATTGCTGACGTCAATGCAGCTTGATCTTTCCGTGGTTTGCTGTGTTGCTGGCGGCTTCTGCAATGCTTAATGGAGATTTCAGATGGGGTTTAATTTATTATTGTTAATTCGACTGCGTGTTTATCCGACTTTGCTGTCGGATTAGGCAAGAGGATTACGTGATTAGAATTAGTCAGTCACTGATTAACGCAGTAGTTCGCTTTTAGAATTTCACGCGTTTCCAGGCTTGTCCGTGTCTTTGCATTCCTGATCTTAGTGTCTTTGCATTCCTGATCTTAGTGTCTTTGCATTCCTAATCTTAGTGTCTTCATTCCTGATCTTAGTGTCTTTGCATTCCTGATCTTAGTCTCTGCATTCCTGATCTTAGTGTCTTTGCATTCCTGATCTTAGTCTCTGCATTCCTGATCTTAGTGTCTTTGCATTCCTGATCTTAGTCTCTGCATTCCTGATCTTAGTGTCTTTGCATTCCTGATCTTAGTGTCTTTGCATTCCTAATCTTAGTGTCTTTGCATTCCTGATCTTAGTGTCTTCATTCCTGATCTTAGTGTCTTTGCATTCCTGATCTTAGTGTCTTTGCATTCCTGATCTTAGTGTCTTTGCATTCCTGATCTTAGTGGCTTTGCATTCCTGATCTTAGTGTCTTTGCATTCCTGATCTTAGTGTCTTTTCATTCCTGATCTTAGTGTCTTTGCATTCCTGATCTTAGTGTCTTTGCATTCCTGATCTTAGTGTCTTTGCATTCCTGATCTTAGTGTCTTTGCATTCCTGATCTTAGTGTCTGCATTCCTGATCTTAGTGTCTTTGCATTCCTGATCTTAGTGTCTTTGCATTCCTGATCTTAGTGTCTTTGCATTCCTGATCTTAGTGTCTTTGCATTCCTGATCTTAGTGGCTTTGCATTCCTGATCTTAGTGTCTTTGCATTCCTGATCTTAGTGTCTTTGCATTCCTAATCTTAGTGTCTTTGCATTCCTAATCTTAGTGTCTTTGCATTCCTGATCTTAGTGTCTGCATTCCTGATCTTAGTGTCTGCATTCCTGATCTTAGTGTCTTTGCATTCCTAATCTTAGTGTATTTGCATTCCTGATCTTAGTGTCTTTGCATTCCTGATCTTAGTGTCTTTGCATTCCTGATCTTAGTGTCTTTGCATTCCTGATCTTAGTGTCTTTGCATTCCTGAACTTAGTGTCTTTTCATTCCTGATCTTAGTGTCTGCATTCCTGATCTTAGTGTCTTTGCATTCCTGATCTTAGTGTCTTTGCATTCCTGATCTTAGTGTCTTTGCATTCCTGATCTTAGTGGCTTTGCATTCCTGATCTTAGTGTCTTTGCATTCCTGATCTTAGTGTCTTTGCATTCCTAATCTTAGTGTCTTTGCATTCCTAATCTTAGTGTCTTTGCATTCCTGATCTTAGTGTCTGCATTCCTGATCTTAGTGTCTGCATTCCTGATCTTAGTGTCTTTGCATTCCTAATCTTAGTGTATTTGCATTCCTGATCTTAGTGTCTTTGCATTCCTGATCTTAGTGTCTTTGCATTCCTGATCTTAGTGTCTTTGCATTCCTGATCTTAGTGTCTTTGCATTCCTGAACTTAGTGTCTTTTCATTCCTGATCTTAGTGTCTGCATTCCTGATCTTAGTGTCTTTGCATTCCTGATCTTAGTGTCTTTTCATTCCTGATCTTAGTGTCTTTGCATTCCTGATCTTAGTGTCTGCATTCCTGATCTTAGTGTCTTTTCATTCCTGATCTTAGTGTCTTTGCATTCCTGATCTTAGTGTCTTTGCATTCCTAATCTTAGTGTCTTTGCATTCCTGATCTTAGTGTCTTCATTCCTGATCTTAGTGTCTTTGCATTCCTGATCTTAGTCTCTGCATTCCTGATCTTAGTGTCTTTGCATTCCTGATCTTAGTGTCTTTGCATTCCTAATCTTAGTGTCTTTGCATTCCTGATCTTAGTGTCTTCATTCCTGATCTTAGTGTCTTTGCATTCCTGATCTTAGTGTCTTTGCATTCCTGATCTTAGTGTCTTTGCATTCCTGATCTTAGTGTCTTTGCATTCCTGATCTTAGTGTCTTTGCATTCCTGATCTTAGTGTCTTTTCATTCCTGATCTTAGTGTCTTCATTCCTGATCTTAGTGTCTTTGCATTCCTGATCTTAGTGTCTTTGCATTCCTGATCTTAGTGTCTTTTCATTCCTGATCTTAGTGTCTTTGCATTCCTGATCTTAGTGTCTTTGCATTCCTGATCTTAGTGTCTTTGCATTCCTGATCTTAGTGTCTTTGCATTCCTGATCTTAGTGTCTGCATTCCTGATCTTAGTGTCTTTGCATTCCTGATCTTAGTGTCTTTGCATTCCTGATCTTAGTGTCTTTTCATTCCTGATCTTAGTGTCTTTGCATTCCTGATCTTAGTGTCTTTGCATTCCTGATCTTAGTGTCTTTGCATTCCTGATCTTAGTGTCTTTTCATTCCTGATCTTAGTGTCTTTGCATTCCTGATCTTAGTGTCTTTGCATTCCTAATCTTAGTGTCTTTGCATTCCTGATCTTAGTGTCTTTTCATTTCTCAAGCATCAGCAAGCAAAGTCCTCAGCATCTTTGCAATCAACAGATTACCAGCATTTTGTTTAGTAAGTTGTTAATTCAGCTGGATTTAATTTGCAGTCCTGTTGCCATCATTGCACACTCCAGTTTGTGTAAATTGTTTGGCATAAATTGGCTGCATACAGGTGAATCGGTCAATCAATCCATCAATGGATGCATAAAATGTCCCCCTGCACGGGATTAAAACAGGAACATTTGAGCAAGGAACCACCCTGTTTAATCGGTCAACAATATGCCAAATTCATTGATTATGCAGAGCGCTGCCATGCGGTAGGGGAGCTCTTGCTCGTATGATTTTTGAGCAATCGTTTTTCCGATGGACAATGATTGGGAGCAGGGATAAGCAATGTCTGGTTGTGCGGTCCAGCGCTTATTTTATAATTGGCTCTGCTTGACGTGAATTCTTTTTTTACTTTCTGATAAAACACTGCAGACATAATTGCTAATTCTCTAATTGCAGTGTTGACAAAAAGTGGGTGGATTATGATTGATTCCGTGTGTTGACAGATAGATAGATAGGTAGATAGATAGATAGATAGATAGATGGATGGATGGATAGATAGACACACATGTAGACAGACAGAAAGACAGGCAGACAGACAGACAGACAGACAGACAGACATACAGACAGACAGACAGAAAGATAGACAGGCAGACAGACAGACAGAAAGATAGAGACAGGCAGACAGACAGCCAGACAGACAGACAGACAGAAAGATAGAGACAGGCAGACAGACAGCCAGACAGACAGACAGAAAGATAGACAGACAGACAGACAGACAGAAAGATAGACAGGCAGACAGACAGACAGAAGGATATACAGACAGACGGACAGACAGACAGACAGACAGAAGGATAGACAGGCAGACAGACAGACAGACAGACAGACAGAAGGATAGACAGGCAGACAGACAGACAAGATATATGCATTCATGCATACAGATAGCTCATATTTCTCTAGTTGAAAGCAATTTGCCAATAGAAAATGGTAATTCTTAACAAGTGCAGGCAATTTGCTCAAGTGCCAAGGGGCAAATTGGCAGGTGCAAGCAGCAGTCTGCCTTCCCACACTTGTACGTGCGTGCCGCGCCAATGTTGCTGGGAGCGGAGCTGAGCATGATCGTGCTAGCAACTGGGAGAGCCCATGGGTTGGAGCTGCGGATATTTGAAGTTTGTTCAGCTTTTGCGCCGCGCCTTTGTCCTGCAAACACGGCCTCTGGCATGAGGGCCAGTTCTTGTGCTCAGCTGAATTTGAAAAAGAAGAAAAATGAATGAAAGAAAGTTTGTTGCCACTGGAGCGCGCTCAGTTTTTAGCATTTTCTCAGGTCAGTCAGAAGAATTCCTTCTTTGGGATCGATTTTTGTCAATATATTTGGCACGAACTGCTCAAGTGGCAACAGAAGGACTCACGCTTGCAAATCGTCTCGAAAGAGATACACTGATCAAAGATCAAAGTCTGACTTTGTGTCTGTCTCCGTCATTTTGTCTGTGTGTCTTTGTTTCCTTGTATGTGTCTTTGTGTCTGTCTGTCGTCTGACTGTGCGTCTGTCTTACTTTTTGTTTGTCTTTTGTCTTTGTGTTTGTCTTTTTGTCTGTGTTTCTTTGTATCGGTCTTTGTGTCAGCCTTTGTGTCCCTGTGTGTATGTGTGCCTAATTGTTAATTCCTGTCATTGTAAAGATTTCTTTCACTGTGATTTCTTTGTAATAAAATGGTAAAATAACCTTCAACAAACGAGTTATTTGTAGTTTAGAATTTTATACTTCTGCAGAAATATTATAACCAGAGTAGACTTTCTCAAGCAACCATTGTTCCGATTATATAGGCGTCGAACTACTGATTAAAAATAATAAAAAAAGTTAAAATGGTTAAATGATCGCTAATAGTTGCGACAGCAGAGCAAGTATATGCAAACATGCAGTTGGAGCAACTACATAAGTTTGGTTAGGGTGTCAAACATTAAGTAAACTATAGCATAAGTTGAAACTAGTAGACATTGTGCCAATATGAAACAGTTAGCTTTCGAAGCAAAGCCAAGGGTAAATCAATTTAGTAATTATGGCTGATGGCTTTTCTGACAGTGCTTTGACCCCTTGCTGGAGTGGGTGAAAAGTCAGCGCTGTGATGAGAAACACTCATAGCTGGAACTAAAACAGCTCACAGCTATTGGGGTTGCAAATTAACTCGAGTGGAATTAATTAGCCTAATTTATCCATGCCAAGCCGAGTTACAATCGGAAACTGCATTTGACAGCGAAAATGCTGGCGTATATGGATTGAGGCTGCATGGTAGGCATATAGCTGTGAACTGTATTTACAGCCAACTTCAAGGGTTGCCTCGCCCCATAGAGACAGAAACCTTGGCTTGACAACGCCAGTTTTCTTCCGGTCTCTGGGGGGAGGGGGGAACAAATCCCACTATGCCACGGCCTCCATTGTGTGTCAGTTGGCACATTTCCGTATTGAATCAGAACACTGCACTCTTCATTAGTCACTATACCTACGGAGCAAGCGATGTCGTAGAGGTGAAATAAACATTAATATTTTACCGATGATGTTACAAATATCTCAAGTTCAGGGTTTACATTAACTGTCTAAAATTGACAGGAGTTATGCGCCTTGATATGAGTAAAACTTGTTGAGTTAGTTAAAATTGAAGAAACTATCAGATCAGCGTGTGTCGGTGGAGCTCTCAGATGAGGGTCTCCCTCGTTGTGTCCGCGGCCGCTGCCTGCCAGCTGGCAGCCGAGTCGCTTTCATATCCAGCTTCTCTTCTTCCTCTTTGAAGCAGCTGCTGTTGCTGCCGCTGCTGCTGCTGTTGCAGCTTCAGCTGTTGCAGAATTCTCGGACGAACCGCCTGCTTCTGGACGGCCGCGGCTGCGGCGGCTGCCTTCGAGGCCGGCCGAAGAAACGTCGACGGGCTCGACTCCAGGCGGACAATCTCCGGCGGCGACGGTGGCGACGGCTGGCGCCAGGCCGACATCGGCGCCGGCGGCGTTAGCGGCGGAGTCAGCAGCGGTGGAGGCGGAGGCGTTGGAGGCGGCGGCGACAGGCGACGAACTTCGGGTCGATGACGAGGACAAGAGCCCCGGCCGCTGGTTGGAGCAGGTCGACGACGAGGCTGATGATGCCTCTGCTGATGCTGCTGATGCTGCACCAGCTGTCGCTGCTGTTGAATCTCTTTACGTCGTCGTTTCGTCATCTTTGAGATGTCAACGCTATCGGCAGCTGCCTCGTCAGACGAATCGGCATTCACCCGGATGTGGCAGCGGTTGTCGCAACGCTGGCGCTGTCGTCGTCGCAGTAGTCGACGCGAGCCTTCTGCAGGCTGGCCCGCTGCTTCTGGCTGGCGATGCGCAGCAGGATGATGTCGCACAGCATGGAGGACAGGCCGAACAGGGCCAGGCCGCTGCCCAGGTTCATCGACAGGCTGTAGAAATCGAAGCGGCCGCCCTCGCCAGACACGGACACGAATATCTTGATGCCGTAGGCGTGCACCAGCATTCGGCGGTCTTCGCCCTCGCTGCGGTAGTTGTAGGCGTACTGCACCGAGAAGCCATGCGTGTCGGTGCCTCGCCCGGTGTCCAACTCGCGGAAGTGGTACTTCGGCAGGCAGCGCTCGTCAGGCAAGTCGAAGTTGCACATCCAGGAGATGTCAACTCCGATAGCTCCGCCAACTCTGTAGATGTCCTCGGCCGATTTGGCGTCGCCTGTGGCGTAGTGAAGAATGTCGCCCAGCCGGAACACGGGGCAATAAGTGAAGTTGGGATGCTGCTGCTCGTACAGGCAGTTGTGCAGGTAGTCGCTGGTCATCCAATCCAAAATGTTTCGCCGCTTCTTGTCGAACGCTCGAAAGTCGACGCTGTTCTTGAGTAGAATGGTGAAGTCTCTGGCTCGGGTGAGCACAGATTGGCCTGGCAGCTGGAAATTGTCCTCCATGAGCAGCGGGCACCAGCCGTACGACATGCAGGTGTGCGTACTGCTGTTGCACTTGCCCGTGCGCCGCCCGTATTCGCCGATGGTTCCGCCGGCGCAGTCGCTGTCCCAGTAGCAGTGTCCGGCCCTCTCTGGACAAGCCGACATCGACTGGCGATCGGTGACGCGAGCGTTAGTCGTGATAAAGATGGCGCCGTTCATGATCGGGGGAATGATGTAGTCCGCAGCGTCCCAGACCCTCGCTCCGTTGTCCCAGTCGTCGCTTTTGTTAACAAAAT
Source organism: Macrostomum lignano (assembly GCA_002269645.1). NCBI lineage: Eukaryota > Metazoa > Platyhelminthes > Macrostomidae > Macrostomum > Macrostomum lignano. Next base: position 177,007 of record NIVC01002345.1, read on the forward strand.
CCAAACCCTTCACTTTGAAAACAACGCCGCCCTCTGGAGTCTCCTTGGCCTGGTAGCCTTTCTTGTGCCAGATGATGTAGAACAAGAAGTACACAATCACAGACAGCTGGACGCTGCGATAAAACAAGCCAAACTTAATGCTTCGGATCACCACCACTTTTTGCAGCTTGTATTCAAAGAAGCCGGCCAGAATTTTGTGAAGAAACTGCGGTCCCGGGCGACTCGTGCGGGCCTGCGACGGCTGCTTCTCGTGCTCCATGACTGGTTTAGCGTTGGCCTTAGTCTGTCGGGATTGACTCAACGTTGGGCGAGGAGATTTCGGGTATTTTATTTTCCCTTTGGGCCAATCGGAACCCATCAAGCTTTCATTGGCTGATACTGGGGAATCAGCCAACCTACCCTTGTAGTCCAGAGTCGAGTGTGGAAGTGGCATGAGAACCAACAGAGAGGAGGAGAAGCTGAGAGCTTTAATACGAGCTACGGCATCTGCTATTGACAGATTGACAGATTGAAGTATCTCGCTAAAGAACAAAACTCAAATTTTAAATGACGGAAACGCAAGTCAATCAATAATCGCAGTGCTCAATCGGTAAACAGTTTATTGACAAATAAAATCATTAAAATATTAATGAATTTGTTTTACTGGTTGACTATTGACCATATATAAGGCTCTAATTACATGTAACTACCGAGTTTACGTCCAATTCGCACGAGTTTTATTCAGATTCCTGTAGTCTAGTCAATATTGAAGCATTGATGGTAGACTTAGCTGGATAAAGTATGAATAGAATAAAATATCTGGCAAGCTTGAAACCAACGGCAAGTTTTACTAGCTAGTATTATTAAAGATAAAAACTAATCAGACGTAAATTAAAAGTATTGACATCCTCGATATGCTCAATAAATAGGAGTTAGCTGTTAAATACCGTAATGTCTTTGATACTCACAATAGCTTTCCTTGCAATAGCATCGAAAAAGAAATTATCGAGCTTGTTAGCTAACAAGCTATGTTACAAATTATTTAACTCTAATGCTGTTTAAAAATTATTCGAGAAAAGCTCTCCACGCAAAATCGTCAGAAAACATTAAAACTCGTGTTTTAATCGACCCGACGGAATGAATAAAGAAACTTGCCAAGTTATTTTGATGTTTCCGCGGACGAGCTTACATAACTGGTTTTTTTGCAGGCGTGGTGAGCAGATTATACATGTACTCATTTTTTATGGCAAAAACCAAATAGAAAATATCCTTTAATCAAGTTATAAGCGAAAAAAAGTTCTTCTTCGACGGCTCTAGCTCTTATCCAAAGGGTTTTTCATACGTCTCAACGGTCGTCCTTTTCATCCGCTAGACTCTTAGCGGCAACTCGACCAATTGCTTCTTGCAGAAGCAGAGCTCCGGTGCGAATGACCGATCGAGCTGACCGCTTCCGGTTAGCGCCTTCGCCAAGATTGCAGGACTTTCGCTCGCAATCCACCGGTAGCATCTTCGACAGCTTGTTCGACTTGAGCGCATCGTCAAGCCTTGGCTTCCTGGGAACTGTGGCGCTTGTTGAACGGCTTCCTCCGCCGGTTTTGATCGACTCGGTGTCCAGAATTAACGAAACAACTTGAACACCGCCAACTTCGGCCAAGAACATCTGCATAAATGCATAAATAAATCAGCAAAAATGTTTTTGGTGACCAGATACTGCTAGCTACGTGTCTGGGTCTTTTCAGGAATAAGGATTCCAACTTTTCAAACTGTTCCAAGGTTCATGGAGGAAAGAAGGGGCAGAATACAGCTCTGCAAATTTAGAGGTTTGTGCCAAAAAAATCGGTGGTAAATGGCCTGCACGTAAAAGGTCTAAAGAAACGTTCAAATCTTCATCAAATTAATCCGGCTTTTGTGTGATAACGCAGCTTGTGCAAATCGCGTGATTTGATAGCTCAATTGACGACAGTATCCTCAAAATAAGCATGGCCTACTTACCTGGTAGGTGCCCTCGCCAACTTTTCGTACCAATCGTACGCGTCTTCCCCGGCTGTCTTTAGCAAACTCGGCCTTGTTCTTCTCTTCGCCGCCCGGTTCGTCAACAGCAGCAGCGATGGATCGCCTGAGCAGAGCGCCTGAACGTTGGCGCTTTTCAGGCGACGTAGCGTAATAGGCAATCAGATCGACTACGGTTTTGAATCGGCGGTTCGAGTACAGGTAGTAACCAGCCGGGCTCTCCCTGACCAGGTAGTGCTTCACCCTAGAGGACTCTTGCTTCGTCAGCTGGCCCTCTACCACGGAGGCGCTTCGCCGAGCTCGGAAGAGACGGGACATCAGCGCAGCCACGGAGGAGTTACGCACTCCGTCGGCCCCGTCACGTCGCCTCGAAGAGTTCACTTCTTTTAGTACGCTGATAGCGTACCTTTCGCGACGGCTGTGACAGGGCCTGAGCAGGTAAGTTCCACCCTGCCTGTCGCCGCTAAGCAGCAGCTTGTTGGCCTCCTGTCTGGTGCAGTTCACCCAACAGTCGAGACTTTCCACTTGTCTATAAATCGACTCTTCGCTCTTGATTGTAGCGATGGTTGAAACCGGAGTTGAAGAGTCTCTTGGCGGCAGGGCCGGTGGTGGCGGCGACTCTTGACGACGTTTCTGCAGCGCGTCGCTCCGTCTGCGAAGTTGAACCGTGTTGTTGTCCGAGTTTTCCACCGCCATCATTGAAGGTGGACGGGGTGGCAGTTCCGGAGGTTCGCTTGAGTTGACCATGGCTAATAGACTGCTTGATGAAGTTTACTAGGAATTCGCTTTCGCTGCGACCAAAAACGAGATCAAACTGCGGTGGAATATAAACTAAAAATTAACTAGCTGATCTAAGAGCTATAAGATTCAACAGCATTAAAGCTAAATAGTTTTTAGGGTGGTGTTAAAAATCATTTGACTTCATGTTTGCATTACAGTTAGGCGCAGTCGAATCCTGTTTACATTCTGGTGGTCGCTTGAAATTTGGTGGGCACAAATCTGGCTGGCTTTAAAGTTCAGCATTTCAGCGCATGAGCCTAGTTATTGGAGGTGAAGTTTCACTATAGCTTTTCCGCTAGCTGACAGGATATACAAGCAAACTGAGAGTGTAGAAACTATTAGTTAGTTATAAGTGTCTGTTACAGAATCTTCCAACTGCATTGGCATAAGCAGCATCAGTGAAAATTAAAACCATCGGATTCAGTTAGAACTTGTTTATGCTGCCTCTGATTCTAAACAGCTGTCAGCTGAGACAGCTAGTGTGCTTTCTGCAAATAAATATAATTAAATCAAATCGTGTGCATACGTGTTCCTAGATGCATTAAAACAGTGTAGACCGAAGTAGGGACAGGGTAGGTAGATGCATGGAAATCGGCAGATAGAGGCATGGAAATCGGCAGATAGAGGCATGGAGATTTGTAGATAGATGCATATAGATCAGCAGATAGATGCATATAGATCAGCAGATAGATGCATATAGAGATCAGCAGATAGATGCATATAGAGATCAGCAGATAGATGCATATAGAGATCAGCAGATAGATGCATAGAAATCAGCAGATAGATGCATATAGAGATCAGCAGATAGATGCATATAGAGATCAGCAGATAGATGCATATAGAGATCAGCAGATAGATGCATAGAAATCAGCAGATAGATGCATATAGAGATCAGCAGATAGATGCATAGAGATCAGCAGATAGATGCATATAGATCAGCAGATAGATGCATATAGAAATCAGCAGATAGATGCATATAGAGATCAGCAGATAGATGCATAGAAATCAGCAGATAGATGCATATAGAGATCAGCAGATAGATGCATAGAAATCAGCAGATAGATGCATATAGAGATCAGCAGATAGATGCATATAGAGATCAGCAGATAGATGCATATAGAGAGATCAGCAGATAGATGCATAGAAATCAGCAGATAGATGCATATAGAGATCAGCAGATAGATGCATAGAGATCAGCAGATAGATGCATATAGATCAGCAGATAGATGCATATAGAAATCAGCAGATAGATGCATATAGAGATCAGCAGATAGATGCATAGAAATCAGCAGATAGATGCATATAGAGATCAGCAGATAGATGCATAGAAATCAGCAGATAGATGCATATAGAGATCAGCAGATAGATGCATAGAAATCAGCAGATAGATGCATATAGAGATCAGCAGATAGATGCATATAGAGATCAGCAGATAGATGCATAGAGATTAGCAGATATAGATGCATAGAGATCAGCAGATAGATGCATATAGAGATCAGCAGATAGATGCATATAGAGATCAGCAGATAGATGCATAGAGATTAGCATAGATAGATGCATAGAGATCAGCAGATAGATGCATATAGAAATCAGCAGATAGATGCATAGAAATCAGCAGATAGATGCATATAGGAGATCAGCAGATAGATGCATAGAGATCAGCAGATAGATGCATACATGTAGAGATCAGCAGATAGATGCATAGAGATCAGCAGATAGATGCATAGAGATCAGCAGATAGATGCATAGAGATCAGCAGATAGATGCATAGAGATCAGCAGATAGATGCATATAGAGATCAGCAGATAGATGCATAGAGATTAGCCAGATATAGATGCATAGAGATTAGCAGATATAGATTGCATAGAGATCAGCAGATAGATGCATAGAGATCAGCAGATAGATGCATAGAGATCAGCAGATAGATGCATAGAGATCAGCCAGATAGATGCATAGAGATCAGCAGATAGATGCATAGAGATCAGCAGATAGATGCATAGAGATCAGCAGATAGATGCATAGAGATCAACAGATAGATGCATAGAGATCAGCAGATAGATGCTGCAGAGCCGGAGATCTGCCCAAGCAGGCCAACAAAGCAGTTTTGCTACTTTACTACTCAAACTCAGTTTCAATTGCTTTAA